>JAKOGI010003214.1:0-62320 GCA_029747015.1 Carnegiea gigantea | reverse complement strand
TAATTTACTAGTTGCTTTGAATTTTATTCTTTTCAAGACTTTGATGGGACATTTTATTAGAAAGTGTAATTGTCAAATACTAATTTATTGCTTGAATTTGGAAACTTTTTGTCGTATTTGGTGTGATACGATGTACTGTTGGAAAGTTGGTGCTAATGTGACATGGATATTTGATGCTGAATATAGGTATAAATTTAATTCTTTTTGGTCCATATATATTTGAATAAAACCCACATATCTGCTATGCCCATTGTGCATAATTTTTCAATACTCAGTGGATGTGAACATAAATATGGGTATTGATTTCAAAAATAGGTATAGGTAAGGGTACAACTAAACTCATCTTGCACCCGCCCTATCGTCAACCCTAAATCCCTAATTATGTGTTGTGTGACACAAATAGAGAGATAGCTATCCTACCTATCAAGTAGTTCAAAACAACCTTTTACTAAAAGAAAAGAAAAAAGAAAAAAAAGAGAGAATTCGACAAAAATCTACTGAGAGGTATACTAGAGTACTCAAAATTTGGCAAAAAGACCCCCCAAAAAAAAAAAAAACCACACGAACAAAATGAGGTAAACACCTAAAAATGGAAGAAATCATAACGTTGGAAATTATTGTGAAGTGAATTAATTTCTCTTGGTTTATTTTTTGTTTTTTTTGTCCCCCATCCCACTGGATAAGAGAGCATTTTGCATCCGCATTCAAATAAAGTTATATTCTTAGCGTTCATCAATTCGAAAACTATACAGCATTAGCAACACCGGTTATTATTATTCTTTCCAATTTTTAAAGGAGTCCATATGACTGGACCATGCCAGCCAGACTGGACCTGTTCTTCTGCCATGACTGAACCATGCGAGCCCAATTACCGGCTGGGCTGGATATGGCGCATTCTATTATGAATGAAAGAGCCCATATAGGTATGTCTATTTTTAGTTTAGGCCACCCTCGAAACTATGTAGGCTGCACCAACCTCAGTTTGTAAGCCCATACGCAATGTAAAGCAAACCTTAGAGTATTGTAGTAATTTTTTAGATTCATGGAACCCAATATGTCCTTTGCCTTTGCAAGCCCAAACGACTCATCTGCTGTGCATTAACCTAGTGGTTTGTTAGACGTTCTATAAGCCACAAAAATTATAATCTGCGTCTATATACTCGAAACTATCTTGTAAATTATCTGGTATGCATTAACTTTGTTATTTTTCTCTTTATCCTATAAAAATTGGTGCATATTAACATATTAAATTAACCTTTTCGATTCAAATAAACATTAAATCATTGTCATAAGATGAAAGATAAAGAAGTATCTAATGAGACAGATTCTCATTTCTAATTGCAGTCAAATTTTATGAGCTCAAGTCCTAGGATATTTTGTGACGATTTCTCATAACCTGAATTTTTCCCATACTCCATTATTGGAGCTTCCTTGATCTCATTCTGTCCATGACTAACCTGAAACACCAACGACCGTCTTTTGCTGTTAAATTTTGCCATTTTTGGTGTCAAACTCAAACTCATAGTCTACGTATACGTGGGCTGTTGTAAGCGTAACACAGTGATTATTGTACAGGGAAATCAACCGCTAAGAGGCAAAAGCTAGAAAATCTCTTAAGCTAGCACGTATAACTTTGGTGCTTCCTGATAATTGGTGGCATTAGTCCTTTTCGCACGTCTGTTTTTCCAAGTTGCATAGCACCCTTAATTTATTTACAATTTTCTGTTCTACCTGTGTATTTCTCTCTCCCCCTTCTCCTTGTCTCGTTATTTTTCAAGTTCCACCAAGCAATTTCCACATGTTGGCCCGGTTTGACGAGTAAAATCACCCTAGAGGGTGATGAATCGGGTGATAATTAAAGTCACAAAATAATTGAAATAGAAATGCGGAAAAATAAACATGGACACAAACACACTATTTACAGAAATTCGGCCATGCCTAGTCTTCTACCCACGGGCGCTCATCGTCGATGGAATTTTGAACGTTTTCTTTTATTAGATTGGTCGATTCTACACAATTCACTAATCGTACAACCAACGAGTTGACCCTACGATTCTAGATGTCCCAACGTACGCGTTGCTCCGCAACTATACTTGGGCAGTCGGCCCTTTGACTAATCAACCCAACTCAATACAAAGAAATATAACAACTATAAGATACACTTTTTTGGTATAGAATAAAATAAATATGCTAATGTAAACTTAAACTCTTCTCAAATTCCTCCTTTTGATTCGCAAGTGTAGCACTTGTCTTTTCTTCTTGTGTTATGTTTTTTTTCCTTATTCCTCAGCCTTCAAGATACTTTTAATATTTATAGCAAAGAGAGTCATTAGAAACCAGCCGTTAGGCCCATCAAAATTTTCAGCTCAGTTCAATGCCTTGAAAGACAGTTCAGTGTCCTTGAAAAATTTGCAACTCCAGCAAGCAATTCCTTCCAACGGTTAATTTTATTTTTGGCTGATTGGAGATATTCAGGAATCCATTTCAATTGCCTTCCATAATTAAAGCAAGAATCAAGCACCAAATCAATCATTGATCCTAAAATCTTGTTGAGTAAATATCAAGGTAAATCAAATTCTTATTAGGCAAATATCCTTAATAAAATGGCATATCTTATCTCATAATATTATAATCAAATTTGAATCACAAAATATAATATCATAAAGATCACACATTCAAATTTGAATATTAAACCATCTGAAAGATAGTGTGACACATAATGTAAAATCAATCATGTCAATATCTACTTATAATCATAGCACATTTAAACTATAGAAACACTAAAGTATGTCCAAATATAATATAATAAACATACTAATAGACCACTTCCTTTTTGTCTTTCATCAAAATATATTAATAAAATACATTTTAAGCTTAAGGAAGCTAACAATCTCCCACTTTTTTATGAAAGACAAAACCCTATAAAAATAATACATTAATACAATTTTGAATGTTACCCCATAAATGCTTTGCCAAATACTTCTCCCCCTTTTTGTATTTCATTAAAAAGGCGGCACTAGAAAGAGAAAGAAAAATCAAAGCATATAAAAGATTATGGCAAACACATAAAGCTGCCCCTTAACAAATCAATGACATATAAAGATGCTCCCCTTCAATCTATGGCACTCATGAAAAAAATTAAGGGATTAAACACTAATATTTTGATCAAATCATATATTCTAACATGCATGCATTGACTTGATATTCTCATGAGCATTGCAAGGAATCAACATATTATTCCAACAATTCTCCCCCTTCAAGAATAAATCAAGGTTGTTGAAAAATCATCAAGCAATATAATTCTCCCTTATAGAAAGAAGCAATAACATTTATGTAAATGCTAGATAGCATAACATTATGGACAACTATATTGAGATCATAGACAATATATCATTTATGTATAAAGATAATCAGATGACATAATGGCATAAGATATATATATGACGTAATATAATCATGCTTACCTTCCAAAGATAATTAAGAAAATCAAAATTTCTCAAATAGGAAGTAAATCGACAACATCACCTTCCATTTAGTAAGAATGAAAATTTTGATTTTATTCATGTTGTTGAAATAGAATTCAAGCCATTGATTCAGTCACGTCAAAAATTTTCTAATTTCTGACTACAGTTTAAGGCCTTGAACTATATTTTAGGGCTTTGAAATCTAGGCACTGAACTAATTATCTATTATTTCAACCTCATCAGACCATAAAACAATTTCCATGAGTACGTCAACATTTCTCAAACACCCAATTTGCAACTTGATGTTTAATTCTCATATGGATGCAAAATGTCATGTAAAACAAACTTGTACCTTTCTCAAAACACATTTAGAAAATTCAGCTCCATAATCATAGTTATTTGCCACAATGGATGGCCTTGTTACTTTTGGTACCCAAAGTTGTGTGCTACTAGGACTATTTCTTTTAATAGGATTGAAATATGTCCTATTTTGCAACAATAATTGCAAGTTATAGAAGTCTCACTTTTGTGGTAAGTTGATTTAACAAAGAAGTTTTTATAACACTCTTTTTGTTAGAGGGATTAAAATCGATTCCTTCTTTGTTAAATAACGCTTTTTATATGCCAAGAATTTTATTTAAATTCTCTTCTCCTTTTGAAAATTTTAAGACAATTTTTTAAAGATCGGCACACTTCTCTTGGAGCTCATATTTTTCTTTCTCAAGAACGACAACTTTCTCTTAAAAACTTTTTAAATTATTAGACACTAAATCATTTGATTTTCGAAATTCAATATTTTCTTGAGACAATTCAAAATTCTTTTTCTTCAAATCTTTAATTTTAGAAATGTATCCTTATTGACATCTAATATAATAAAGTAAAACTTTTACAAACCTACGTTTAGAATTATTGTGAAGAAAGTCATATACCTCATCCAGAATATTGTATTCCCTTTCCTAATCTTCTTCTTCATCATCGCTTGTGCAGGAATCATCATCATCATTGTCACTTCCGTCTCGATCTTTAACTTCGTCATATATGATTCATATCAAAACTCAAGTATAAATGCGATTTTTGTATTATAATTTTTAAATATGTTGACTCATTTTCTTTATATGGCATTTATGCTTCGTAGCAAAACTCAAATATTGATTCATATTTTTAAATTCTGTTTTTATATTTATACAAATATTATTTTCATTAAAAAAAGTCATATTAGTAGTACATTAAAAAAATATATACGTATTTCTATAAATATGAGAAAAAAATAGATGACAAGTTGAATGTTGTAAAAAATATACAGGGAGATTTAAAAAGTTATAAGGAAATGTAAGGAGATGTAAGAAACTGTAAAATTTTAGTTAAATATGTAAAGAACTGTAAGAAATTGTAAGGAGTTATAAGGAACTGCAAGTTGTAAGATAAATCCTCACAATCGTACAAAAAAAAGGGGGGCTTAGGCATATCTACTCAACATGGAAATTAAATAAAATAAAGAAACATATGATCATATTCAGCTCCATGTCATTCCAGATAAGCCAGATCTTTGCTAAGAACAACATAGCACCCACATGGTCCTCTACCTTCATTAGCCAATTTTGACCTAATCATACAATTGAGTTCTTTCAAACTCATTTTTTCTTGTTCCTCACTTTAGATTTGTAAGTTTGTAACGAACCACCATCCCATAATTAAACTTCAAAAAATGTAAAGAATTGTAAGTAGCTGTAAGGAGTTGTAAGGAGTTATATGCTGTAGGCTAAATTCTCCTAGTCGCACAGAAAAAAAAAGTGTCTTTTTTTGATTAGTTAGTTGGGCACAAAATAGCCACTACACAGCTCAAAAAATTGTTGCTACATCCTAGATACTGTAAATCACAAACAGATAAATGCATATAGGTCACCAGTTTTAACATCAACCAACCATCTATTGACCGAGAGCTAGCCTAAGAATGTAAATCTCGAGTTTGTCATTTGTTTTCCAACTCTTTTCTTAGGCTTCTTGCTATTCTTCTAATTTCTGGGAACTCATCACTAATAACAGAAACATGAAGTCTTTTTCCTAAATCCAAAGCTTCTTGTGTAATTTTAGTAGGGGTGGGTGAATTATGATTTGACTTTGAATTTTACTGTCACTTTTCTTACCCTTGTTGGAAGTTTACATCTCTCACTTTTCTTATAGAGTTGAAACTCCATTTTGAGAGGACCATCAAAAAGGCATAAGGAGCTATCAATCCCTTCATCATCTTCCATAGAGGATCCACAACTTGATACTTGGGAGGTAAACTTCCCAACATAAATCAGGAGAGTGTGAGTATTATCTAAAGGTTGAGTAATTGTCTTTCTATTGTCCGAGACTTCCACGTACATGAACATCTTCCTGCACAACCTCATTAGTACTTTTTTTGCCTTGAAACTCATTGCCATTCGGGTTGCTTAACTCTGCTTGTACATAAGGGGATGGCAAATCTTTATTGGGAACTTTTTTGACTTTGGAAATCCACTTTCAATCGGGCTTCTCAGTACTCCTCGTTCTCCCTCTAAGTGGAAATCTTTTTTGGAACCTTGCCCGCATAACTTATAACTTACAATCACTGACAATTTTACTATTCATATACTCAATAACTTTCATACCCTCTTGACTGCCAACATATATGAAGAAACCATACTTTCTACCAGTTTTTCTCCCAAATTTGTTTGGAATTTATGTGTCCAAAACCTCTCCAAAACTACTGAGGGTCTATTTTTTTCGTGGGTAAATTTCAAAATACCAACCTCAACCCACTTCAACCCACTTCCAGTATTTTTACCGAGTTCAATTTATCACATAAAAAAATCCAACCCACTTCAACCTACTTCGATCAACCTCAACCTACTTCAACCAACTTCACTCTTTTAGGGCCTATTCTTTTCGTAGGTAAATTGAGGTGAGTAAAAAAGTAAAGTAGGTTGAGGTAGATTGAGGTAGGTAGTTGGTATTTTTTTAGGTGGGTTAAAGTAGGTTGAAAAGTGTTAAAGTGGGTTGAAGTAGGTTGAAGTGGGTTGAAGTTAGTATATTTTTATTTGGTATATTAAAGTGGGTTAAAATAATGAGAATGTAATTTATGTGTGATAATTTATGAAGTTATTGAAATTTTTAGTGCATTTTTTCAGTGAATGCTAATTTAACAATTTTGTAACTATTTTTGTGGAAACTTGAGGCCGGCACAACTTGTCAACTATTTTTAATGATTTGGATGACAAAATTTATTTATCACAATCTTTTATATATGTATTCAAAAAATTCAGATGTAACATAAGAAAATAGTATGATGATAATTGTTACAAAATATATTAGCAATATATATTTGTTGTTAATTTTAAAATATAAGAGTTACTTGAAAATATAAAATTAGCTGTTTCCTAATTTTATACTAGTAACAGATGAAAAATTTAGTTATGAAAAATAATAAAAATATGATGTAATTTCAAAAGCATGTGAAAGCAAAATATCATGATGTATTTTTGCAATGATGACTTACAAATTTCCACCAATTTCAAATCATACTACTTTATATTGGTATATATTCAGAACATCAAAATCTTCAAACCATATTAATTCTAAATTATGACAATTTACCAAAAAGTAGTATGGTGATCTTTTTGTTGCAAAAATAATTAAATCTCACATGAAACTCTGCAAATTATTAAAATTATAAAGGAATTGGGTTGAAGTAAGTTGAAATAAGTTGAAGTAGGTTGAAGTAGGTTGAGGTACGTTGAAGTGGATTAAAGTTGGTATTTTTTTTTTCAAGTGAGTTAAAGTATATTGAAGTGGATTGAAATATATTGAAATAGGTTGAGTTTGGTAAATTCAAACGGACCTATGAAAAGAACAGGACCATACCCACCCTAATTTACCCATAAAAAGAACAGACCTTAAATAGGTCTTTAAAATTGATAATACTCAAATCCTCAGATATTAATAAAGATAGAAAAAACTTTTAAACTATTACCTAAAGTCTCAACAATAGGTTCCTGATTTGACATCGGAATATATCCACGGCATACGGCATAATTGCCAGCGGATATGAGCCAATGTCGACCAATTGGAGCCTGGGATGGAAAAGGCGACTCTTGCGATAAGGCTAACAACGGAAGCCAATAATTGCAAAAGAAATACCATGGGCAAAACCAAGGAGGCTGGGCGGTCAGAGGAGGGCCAACAGCTTCATCGAACAGAAGCATAAAATAAAATAAAGAATAACATTTGATCATACTCTACTCAACAGGGAATAAAACAATTTCTACTCAACAGAAGCATAAAAATAAAAAAGAGCCTTAGGGATATTCCACTTAACAGGGTAATTAAATAAAGCAAAGAAACATGTGATCATATTCAGCTCCACGTCATTCCAGATACCTTAGATGTTTGCCAAATGTAACCTGACACCCACATGGTCCACTGCCTTCCATAGCCGATGCCAATCATATACAAATTAGTTCTTTCAATCTTATTTTTTTTTTTCTTTTTCCTCCCTTTTGATTTGTAAGCTTGTAACCAAACACCATCCTGTAATTAAAGGCCATATATCTTGGTTGAATAGAGTTTCCTCTTTATATCTTCGAACAAAAATTTTTATCTTTATTCATCATCATATATTCATGCTTTTCTAAGATAATTTTTTACATTTTTAAGGAGATCCTATTTGATAAAATTAGCTATTCAATTAGTATATAAGTATTTGAGTAGATAAGATAAGCGTTTACTATTTTGACTGAGCTAATACATTAATCAGTCAATTTTTAGTATTCGATACCGCAGTATTTTGATTAGTATTTCAAGTAGCATTTAGTGTTTTAAGCAACTTCTCTGAAAAACTAACAATATTAGCTTTTGGCATTTAGAACTAGCGTTTCATATTTATTGGTCAAAAAATATCCTTTGAAAATTTTATATTTGAAAATTATTTATATCTTTTTATATCAATTTACATTAATTAAGTAACCGAACAACTAAATTTACCGAACATATTTATTTTAATCACTCAGATCATCTAAACTACTATCTGCTGACAGCTAAATTAGAAACGCTATCAGTTACCTAAACAGTCATCCGTTACTTAAACCGTTATCTACTATCTAAACAGCTAATTTTGCTATACAACCCCTTAATCTAGCATTTTAGAAACCCTAGCAAAAATATCATCTGTTATTGCAAAATGCTAGTTATCAAATAGTTAAAAATAAAATAAGTAGAAAGATTTATTTGACCTAATTAAAACAATAAACATTACTTTAAATGTTGTTACTAAATATAACCTAACATGTACGTACATTATTGCTTCCTCGAGAATCTTGCAAGGATTTGTCTTTGACCCTCTTTGGTAGGGGCTAGTTCAGCGTCTGAGCATAGAATTGGGAAATTAACTTCGTACTCAGTCCTCTCCTAATCACGCTGGGCGTACTTCGTCTTGGAACGCATCACTCGTCAGTGTTGGCAGGTCATTTACATTTATTTAGGCCACCTTTTTCCTGTACGCAATGCTGCTAGCCATTTTTGGCGAATAAAAGCGGTGGCCCTTCACTTGATTATAAAGAAGCTACAGACTTGAGATAGCATTTGATTAATTTTTTTTTTTTGTGGTTAAAAATTAGGCATTAACTAAGGAACTTTCATACGTCATGTCTACGCTTAACCTGCAATTTTGACTAAAAGTACAGCCTTGCCAGCAAAACCTCTTCTCACCGTACAATTGGCATTCATTCTAGAGATCTCTTTAGATGAGAAGTCATTGTTTAAGAATAATCACAGTTAAAAATTTAAATTAATAATTAAAGGTTTAAAATAGATTACATGGGTAAATACTCTTTGAACTAAAAATGTAGATGTTACAAATGCTTATTTTACCTTGTGTAATAATTAAAGGATTTTGTTAACCATTGCCTTAAGGGCAGTGGTTAAGAAATCATTAATGCAGTGATCATATTACATTCTTTAAAGTCTGTAATTAATGCGTCTGACAGTATTATTTTCAATCTTCCTAAACTAGCCCTCTTTAACCCTCCATCATCTAAAATTTAGGATTTTAAGTTTGTCCCCTAGAACGTCAGATCTACGGTTTTGAATTTAGTATTTTAAAATAAAATGATTTTATTTCGGTTTGGGGTTCGCCCCTGTAGCTGGCAATCCGAGGGTCTTGTCTCATGTCGTTGGCGAAGCCGGTCGAGTGTGGGCAATGGGTGGCGGTTGCATGGTGATGCAATGTGGCTGGGTTATTTCTTGGTTGTGGCAGTAGGCAGTAATTATGTTATCAACTTAGAGGTAGACGTGGTGAATGTTGGTGGTAAATGACTTAGTGATGGTGGTGGCACAGGGATGACTTGTTCTTTTTAAGGACGGTGGCAGCAATGGTTGTTCCACTGTTTTCTTCTTCTTTTTTTCTTAAATGTAATCATATTATGGAAAGATGAGTTAATGGTGTAAATGGGTCGAGGGTACAGCAGTCCTTGCAAAAGAAAGCATTTATCGTTGTTCATCTTTAAATTATTTTAGGCTTCTATGAGTGTGCTTTAAAACTGTATTTATTAAATGTTAGCCATTGCCATTAGCGCAATGGTTAACAAAACCCATAATTAAATATGAGGGTTGCTAGCTAATATTCGAGCTCGAGAATTTTCGTGCAAATAGGCTCTGTTACCATATTTAATATTGATAAGAAACTAAAAATTTAAATTAATGGTTGAAAGTTTAATAATAAATTTGCTAGTGTACATTTCGTGTTTTACACGAGCACGTGTCAAACTTTATTTGATATTTAGATTTTTAGCTAATTGATATTGAATGGTATGTACAGTAATTATTTGCTACTCTGCACGGGGTCATTCAAAATTATAATTACTAGAAATTTTATGAAATCGTTACATTGTAATATTTCTCAAAGAATTTTTAATAGAAATCTTAAATCACAATTATTCAACATTTTTTCTTCAAAATAATATATTTGTGATATTCATGTGGCTCATGACATTAAATTGTATAAGGACATCAATCACAAAATTTCCCAACGATTTACAAATATTGTTGTTATGTTTGTTTCTCCTCAATTTTTTAGCTTATATAATTTATATGTTTATCCTAGTTAATAAATTTACAATATATCAAACCGAAACTCTTAAAGATAATATTTAATAAAGTCAATGTAGAAGCAACAAATACGTTTTATTTTATATATTATAAAATAAAACGTAAACTAAGTAGTGCTCCTCGCCAAATCAATCTATCATATTTATGAAATTGAAAAATATATGACAATGTGTATAAAATATATTGGAACTATAAAAAAATAAAAATAAATAAAAGATGATGTGAGAATGGTAGGCTTTTTATCTGCTCAACATTCATGGTTTGAAAAATAAAAGGTGGAATTTTATTAAAAAATAAAAGGTGGAATAAAGTGTTTTAGCTAGAGTTGGAAAAAACTGACCCGATACGATCACCGACCCGAACCCGACACAAAGTTAAGTGGGTTTGGGTATAAATTTTCGACCCGTTTAATTAAATGGGTTGATACGTTCAACCCGTTTAATTAAACAGGTTAGATTTAGGTTGATATTCTTGACACGAAAAAGTATCTATTTAGTCCATTTAATTAAATGAATTAAATAAGTCAACTCATTTTTCCATTTGTCATTTATCAGTTTACTTTTTATTAGATAATTAAGAATATAAAATTTTTTAAAAATTATGAATTATGACGAATCAGAAAAATTTTAAAGAGTAATTATTTAATGTGATATGTAAACTTAATTTTTAATACTGTAATTAAGTATTAATTGAAAATATTGAATGTGTAAATAGTTAATTAGGCGTCTGAACTTGACCTATTTATCTTAAACGGGTTAAGCGGGTCAACCCGTTTAAAAATTAAATGGGTACAGGTCAAGGTTTGTCAACCCGTTTAATAAACGGGTTAGGTTCAGGTCGAGGAATTCTTAACCCGTTTAAACTCGGCACGAACACGAATACGACCCGACACGGCCTATTACCTAGCTCTGGTTTTAGCGTTAGCTTATAGTTGAAATAATATCTGAAGTATTAATTAGAGAGTACTAATTAAAGATATTGGGGTCTCCATCTATATCATTAATCTAATTTCTTTCTTTGTAATATTCATCTTTCTAATATAAATTAAATTAAAATACTTCATGATTAACTTAAATGAAAATAATAACACACTTTTCACAAGGACAATATGAAGTTAGAATTACATCAGTTTGTATCAACTAAATATCAAATAAGATCTGCTCTTCTTACATTAAATTTATATGCAACATAAATTATTAAAAAATTACAATAATATCAAAGATATATAAAATTACATAGATAATGCAAATGTTGCAAATTAGTGGATGCCTAGTAGACTTGTTGAACAAAACGTGTGAAATTAACTTATCGTCTCTATGACAACAACAACTTCTTTTGGTGTGGGTTTAGCTTTGGGTTTGGAAAAATTCAAATGTAAGCAACCTTATCTCAATAGATATCTATGCTTGCAGAGAGACCGATTTCAAGAGACTCGCATAAAAATTTTGAAATATGTATATATTTTAGAAGGTGAAACTTTAGATTATAATCTCTATACATACCATCAATTAATTTTGGATAATTGAAGCCAAGGATTAATCACAAATCAAAATGTTGCGAGATGAATGATTTTCAATGCTAAAAATAATTATATATATTTTTTATGCCACGTTTTGAAATTCAAAGATAATTGTAAAAATAATTAAATATATATAAAGGTATACATTTTTGTATAATATATATTTAAAGGTTAACGACGACACTTAAATTACTGGTGCTTGGATCTGGGCTATCGATTATCATGCGTTTTTTGTTCTTGTGTATGCTTATATTAGTTATTATGTGACTTATTGTTATTTGTAATACATTGCTTTTATTTTATTATCTATCGATTCATGTATATATTTTCATGAAAGGATTTCCAAGTATAAAATGCTTTCTCAAACTTTTTTGTGGGTCTATTGGAATCGACCTCTCAGTGGATAGTACTATCTGTAAAGGTAACACTGCTTACATTTGAACTTTCTAAACCCCGCATAAATGGAACATTGAGAAGTGTTTGTTGTTATTTTATAATACAGTGATACTGTAATAGTCATAGCACTTTGTTACGGAAAAAGTTTTTAATATTTATAAACCCCAAGTGTAAGGTGCATTGTTGAGTAATCGGGGTATCATCTACAGAGAGTTGGATTTTCAAGTACCAGAGCTAATTAAAGCAACTCAAACTAGGCAAAATTGAAGGAATAGAAAATAGAACTAAACTACTAAAATAACCAAAGGACTGCGATTATGATTAAACCTGAGATAAACCAGCTGATCAAGTTGAACCCTCACCTTTCCAAGTTATGCTAGTATTCAAGGTTGATCGGTTGCGTTATTGAGGCCACCCAAGCCCTCTCTCAAGGGTCAATAGGCTCAATAGGCTAGTCTAGTTGTTCTAAACACCTATTTTCATGGGATTAGTTCAACTAAACTATTAGGTTGACAACCCTTGATCTAGCTAGCGATAAGACTATTTTCATGTCCCAATTCCAACCATTCACTCTGTCCACACTAGACAATTAACCTCACATTTCAGCATAAGTCAATTGCCCCAAAACACGGATGAAAACTCTTTCAAGCATTTCATCGAATACATGGTGGGCGTAAGAGAAAACCTTAAATTCTAGTATAAACAAGAGGGGCAAAGGTCTAACAACAATCAATTGGCCATTACAAGGCTAATCACAATCCAAATTTACAACTATAATCTATGAACGTTACAAAAGCATATAAACCAAAACATGAACGTAAACATACAAAATAAAGAGAGGAAGAGAAGAGAAAACTTATATTGATTGAATGAATTTGGGAATCTACAAGTTTAAATCCAAACAATCAGAGATAAATCCTGATCTAATTCCTCAATGAGATTTTTATTGGGTAATTCCAACCTAAAAACTCCCAAAAAGTCGCTAAAGGAGAGCCCGAAAGGGGCTTAAATAAAAAATCGAGTGAGCGAGCGGCGGGGAGGCGACATGACCGTGCCAGGCGGCACGGCCCCACCGTGTCATAGTGGCACGGTCGTGCCCCATTGTGCCACGTGGCACGACCCCATCGTGCCATATCTCTGGCACGGTGGCGCGGCATCCTGTCGTCACTTCTTGCCTTTTTTACTTATCTTGTCCGTCTTCGCTCCTGTTCGCTTGGTTTTTAGTTGATTGAGGTTTTTACCTATAAAGTAAATAAAACAAGTGAAAATCCTAAATATTATATCATAATATGAGTTAAAATTAGGCAAAAGGGGCACATAAAATACGACAAATTATCGTCTAACACACTTTGATTATCACTAACAACGCCAAACATATATTTTTGCGTGGTGTTCATCATCATGTTTGAGTAATTTCATAAAAATGGAAATTTAATGAAATAATTATTTCCATAACAATAGTTATGGAAATATATTTTTGAGTTATGCTTAAGTAGGAATTAATTATCTTAATAATTAATTATTGTAGTGTACCTTTTTGATAAATAATTAACTTGATTACTTATTTATCAAGGGGTACAAGTTAGTTTGAATGATTAACTAATTCATGCCTTTTAGTGAAAGGTGTATTTATAAAGAGACACCCTTTTGAAGTGGTAATTTATGAAAGGATGTTGTCTTTTCATAAAGATGCATGATGAACTCCACAAATATGAAGGACCTTGGCATGCATTGGAATGCTTTGTTGGGCATGATCAAGAGATTATATTAGCACTATAATCCCTTAAATTTCTGTCATGTCTTGGACACTTAGGGTCATATCTTCATGAGTACAACACGCAGATAGAGGAGACATTTTTGTATCCCAAATACCTATTCAGGCAGCCCTACTTTATGTGGGGGCAAACATTGGAAAAAGTATAATTGCACATGTCTAGAAGCTCAATTAATTTGACATTGAGTTTATTTATGACAAACTAATCTATTCATCCGTCAAATTGAATTTTACACCAACACCTCAAAGGGTTCTCCAAGTATGAGGACTTCTCTTTGTCTTCAGTGTTCTCATGGACGTGTCACATTAAAATTTTTGAATTTTTTAGGTACAATTCTTAAGAAATTAAGCTTTATTTAGGAAAATCAAAACACAGAATGATTGTAATAAAACCATCCTTAGTAGCACTTAGAAGAAGTATAAAAATGACCACTTCTTGATTTCCCCTGATCTTGATTGAGATAAAACTTATTCGTAATTATACCACATACCTAGTGAATCAAACACATTTTTGCCTTTTTTTTGGTGTTTTAATAATCATAGTGATCCCTTTAAGTCAAATCCCTTCTTCATTAAGCTCATAATTCTCCTCCAACTTACATATTACGACCTAAATGGAATTGGCGTGATGGGAATTGAGATATCACAAAAAAGAGCTCTCTAGTCTTTAAGTTATGTCCACATGGTTGTTTTTGCCTAAAGGCGAATATATGCACGAGTATGATTTCAGGTAGCATGCTCCATTTTAACTCAAAAGCCGTGGCGCTAGTTTTTCTTTTCTTTTTTTTTTTTTTGGGGTGTGAAAGCACGTTGTTGGGTTGGACATTGTGCTATCATACGATCGCAAATTATTATGTGCAACCGGTGGACGTTATACTTCGTTCACGGTCTTTTCTGTATTTATTTTTATGCACAAGAAGTTTTTAGTTGCAAGAATTGCTCCAGTGGTAGTAGACCTGACAAGTAGGTCATTCGGCTTAGGTATGGATCGGGTCAAATTTGGGTCGGGTCATGTTCGGGTTAAGTGACATTTCGGATCATTTCAGTTTGGGTCGGGTATGGTTTGATTCGGGTCGATTTCGAGCCAATCAATTTTTGGTCAATACCCTCGTCATGTCAAAACAAATAACTTTGTAGAAAATTTCAGATCGAGTATGGTTCGGTTCGGGTCAATTCGGGTTTCGGGTCCATTTTCAGATAAGCATATTTTGGGTATCGGGTCGAGTATGGGTGCGGGTTGTTCGGTTTGAGTTTTAGGCCTCGGGTCAGTTTTGCTAGGTCTAAGTGGTAGGGTTCTTGGGTAGCTTCCTATAGGTTATGAGTTTGAATTTGCCTGGGTGCATGGTTGAGGTGTTATAGTTTTTGCTTCTAATTTCCTTTATTTTCTTAAAAAAAATTAGGACTATTATTTAATTTATTTACACTTCATTACTTAACTTTATTTATTTATGTGTTCTTTTTAACTAAGTTGGTTGCTCTCTCTCTCTCTGTAGAGTTTTTGTCTTCTAATCTTCCTTTATTTATTTTTTTTAAAAATTTAGGCTATTATTTAATTTATTTACACTTCATTTACTTAACTTTATTTATTTATGTATTCTTTTCAACTAAGTTGGTTTCTCTCTCCCTCTCTCTCTCACACACACACACACCCATACATATAAGGGGAGCCTTAGAGCAACGGTAAGGTTGTCTCCGTATGACCAAAAGGTCACGGGTTCAAGCCGTGGAATCAGCCACTGACAAAGTTAGGTTATGCCGCCTACAATTCACCCCTTGGGGTGCGGCCCTTCCTTGAACCCTACGTAAACGCGGAATGCTTGTGCACCGGGCTGCCTTTATATATATATATGCTACTCACTAAATATATACTATAAATCACCAAAAGTTATGATGCAACTCACTAAGACAATGTATAATTGTGTATTATATTGTTTACTCGTTCATTTTAATTATGAATAATTCGTATTGCTTATTGAATCATATGGATTACTGAATATATTTTATAACTCACTAAATATATACCACAACTCACAACATAAATGTCATAGCTCACTAAAAGAAATAATAAGAGTAGAAGTGATTAAAACTTTTCAAATATGTCATTTTTTGTGCATATAAAGAATCTTATATTTGAGTTGCTCAAAAATATATCATAACACATTAGGAGGTGTATATAAAGTATTGCTCACTAAACATATACTGTACCTCATTATTGGAATGCCTTGAATCTGTTTTCTTTAGCCCCCTTTTGCAGGCCTAGCACATTGTTAGTGAACCCTATATATGTAATGCGTATCTCTGTATTCCAATATTATCAGATGAATAAAACTATCCATCTCTTCTACCTGCGAACGTAGCTAACATATTATTAGTGAACTACGTTAAATCTGTGTGTATTTGTCAATTTGTTCATACTTTCTTGCATCCGTTATAACACTCACCAAGAGTCATAATGCAACTCACTAAAAAATGGCAGGGCAAAATTAAACATGAACAAGAATGTGTATATGCTCACTGAAATTGTGTATTATATGTTTGCTGACTTTTTTTTAATTATGAATAATTAATACTAACCACTAAATCATACTAATCACCTACTATATTTCATAACTCACTACATAACTCTTATAACTCATTAAATAAATATCATAGCTCACCAAAAAAAAGAATAATATAGATATTTAGAATATAATTTAGTGAGCTCCAGATGCATAAAATATCAAGTTCTTTTTTTTTTTGTATAAGAACACATTTTACACCAACACCTCAAAGGGTTCTCCAAGTATGAGGACTTCTCTTTGTCTTCAGTGTTCTCATGGACGTGTCACATTAAAATTTTTGAATTTTTTAGGTACAATTCTTAAGAAATTAAGCTTTATTTAGGAAAATCAAAACACAGAATGATTGTAATAAAACCATCCTTAGTAGCACTTAGAAGAAGTATAAAAATGACCACTTCTTGATTTCCCCTGATCTTGATTGAGATAAAACTTATTCGTAATTATACCACATACCTAGTGAATCAAACACATTTTTGCCTTTTTTTTGGTGTTTTAATAATCATAATGATCCCTTTAAGTCAAATCCCTTCTTCATTAAGCTCATAATTCTCCTCCAACTTACATATTACGACCTAAATGGAATTGGCGTGATGGGAATTGAGATATCACAAAAAAGAGCTCTCTAGTCTTTAAGTTATGTCCACATGGTTGTTTTTGCCTAAAGGCGAATATATGCACGAGTATGATTTCAGGTAGCATGCTCCATTTTAACTCAAAAGCCGTGGCGCTAGTTTTTCTTTTCTTTTTTTTTTTTTTTGGGGTGTGAAAGCACGTTGTTGGGTTGGACATTGTGCTATCATACGATCGCAAATTATTATGTGCAACCGGTGGACGTTATACTTCGTTCACGGTCTTTTCTGTATTTATTTTTATGCACAAGAAGTTTTTAGTTGCAAGAATTGCTCCAGTGGTAGTAGACCTGACAAGTAGGTCATTCGGCTTAGGTATGGATCGGGTCAAATTTGGGTCGGGTCATGTTCGGGTTAAGTGACATTTCGGATCATTTCAGTTTGGGTCGGGTATGGTTTGATTCGGGTCGATTTCGAGCCAATCAATTTTTGGTCAATACCCTCGTCATGTCAAAACAAATAACTTTGTAGAAAATTTCAGATCGAGTATGGTTCGGTTCGGGTCAATTCGGGTTTCGGGTCCATTTTCAGATAAGCATATTTTGGGTATCGGGTCGAGTATGGGTGCGGGTTGTTCGGTTTGAGTTTTAGGCCTCGGGTCAGTTTTGCTAGGTCTAAGTGGTAGGGTTCTTGGGTAGCTTCCTATAGGTTATGAGTTTGAATTTGCCTGGGTGCATGGTTGAGGTGTTATAGTTTTTGCTTCTAATTTCCTTTATTTTCTTAAAAAAAATTAGGACTATTATTTAATTTATTTACACTTCATTACTTAACTTTATTTATTTATGTGTTCTTTTTAACTAAGTTGGTTCCTCTCTCTCTCTCTCTGTAGAGTTTTTGTCTTCTAATCTTCCTTTATTTATTTTTTTTAAAAATTTAGGCTATTATTTAATTTATTTACACTTCATTTACTTAACTTTATTTATTTATGTATTCTTTTCAACTAAGTTGGTTTCTCTCTCCCTCTCTCTCTCACACACACACACACCCATACATATAAGGGGAGCCTTAGAGCAACGGTAAGGTTGTCTCCGTATGACCAAAAGGTCACGGGTTCAAGCCGTGGAATCAGCCACTGACAAAGTTAGGTTATGCCGCCTACAATTCACCCCTTGGGGTGCGGCCCTTCCTTGAACCCTACGTAAACGCGGAATGCTTGTGCACCGGGCTGCCTTTATATATATATATGCTACTCACTAAATATATACTATAAATCACCAAAAGTTATGATGCAACTCACTAAGACAATGTATAATTGTGTATTATATTGTTTACTCGTTCATTTTAATTATGAATAATTCGTATTGCTTATTGAATCATATGGATTACTGAATATATTTTATAACTCACTAAATATATACCACAACTCACAACATAAATGTCATAGCTCACTAAAAGAAATAATAAGAGTAGAAGTGATTAAAACTTTTCAAATATGTCATTTTTTGTGCATATAAAGAATCTTATATTTGAGTTGCTCAAAAATATATCATAACACATTAGGAGGTGTATATAAAGTATTGCTCACTAAACATATACTGTACCTCATTATTGGAATGCCTTGAATCTGTTTTCTTTAGCCCCCTTTTGCAGGCCTAGCACATTGTTAGTGAACCCTATATATGTAATGCGTATCTCTGTATTCCAATATTATCAGATGAATAAAACTATCCATCTCTTCTACCTGCGAACGTAGCTAACATATTATTAGTGAACTACGTTAAATCTGTGTGTATTTGTCAATTTGTTCATACTTTCTTGCATCCGTTATAACACTCACCAAGAGTCATAATGCAACTCACTAAAAAATGGCAGGGCAAAATTAAACATGAACAAGAATGTGTATATGCTCACTGAAATTGTGTATTATATGTTTGCTGACTTTTTTTTAATTATGAATAATTAATACTAACCACTAAATCATACTAATCACCTACTATATTTCATAACTCACTACATAACTCTTATAACTCATTAAATAAATATCATAGCTCACCAAAAAAAAGAATAATATAGATATTTAGAATATAATTTAGTGAGCTCCAGATGCATAAAATATCAAGTTCTTTTTTTTTTTGTATAAGAACACATTTTAATAAGCTATACAGTGTTTTGACTAAGTGAAACTCAGACATATAAAATACGTTGATTTGAATATTTCTGTTCACTAAAAGTATCTATTAGCTCACTAAAATATGGATCTCGACTCACAAAAATATTTTACTGAGCTATACAATATTTTTAGTGAACAAAATTGAATGTGTATTATCATATTTTAGTGAGCTATATAATATTTTTAATGAGCCGAACTCCAATTGTATAGTTACTTATGAAAGATCACATTCAGATCCGTATTCGCGGCCTCATCAACTTACATAGGTCACATTAACTTATATAATTATTATTAAACGGTACATGCACCTACCTTGATTTGGTGATTTCTGTCGTATTATAACACACATTTTCTCTTCTTAAAATAAACCCAACAACCTCCCACTTTCCTCTTCTTAATTTCCGCACTCCTCACTTTGCTGTCAACCAAGAGATCCAATAATGGCTGACTCGAACCCACTACTCCCACCTCGAGACGACGACGCAGATGGCCGTTTCGAGTACAGAACTGATCACCACCATGAGAAAAAATTGTCTGTGGACGAGCGCATCGAGCAGTACATAGGGGAGTTCGGGTGGCCACAGCTCATCCAATCCGTGCTCGTCTCCTTGGCCTGGACCTTTGACGCCCAACAAACCTTCATTTCCGTCTTCACCGACGCCGAGCCGGGCTGGCACTGCGTGGGGTCCCAGTGCGGGTCCTACTCCGGCGTCTGTGACCTCCCTGACGATGCCAGGTGGGCATGGAACTCACCCAAGGAGTCCAGCATCATATCTGAGTGGGGTCTACAGTGTGCCAGCTCGTTCGTGAAGGGTCTACCCGCTTCTTCGTTCTTCTTCGGGTGCCTCATTGGTGGGCTCGTGCTTGCCACGCTGGCGGACTCGTGGCTTGGGCGGAAGAATCTCCTGCTGTTGTCGTGCTTGTCTATGTCTATTTCGGGGATTCTCACAGCCTTCGTGTCAACGAATGTTTGGGTGTATGCTTTGCTTCGGTTCGTGTGTGGGTTCGGCCGGGCTGCCATTGGGACTTGCTCCCTGGTCTTGGCCACTGAAGTGGTCGGCAAGCGTTGGCGAGGGCAGGTATGTAACTACTGACCAAGCGTAGACTACAATTATTGTAGAACCTTCACACACTCTCTCCAGATATATAGTTGGGATAAAGGGAAGGGATGTTAGACAGCTTAAGAGGGTGAATTGGAAAAAAGGTGGCCAGGAAAACGAAGTGATGCACTTTCAAATTATTACATAAATTTAGATGGGAATAAGTTGAAGTACTATTGAAGTACTTTGGATAAACTTCTAAAAAATCACTTTTTGATGAATAAATTAAAGTAATATGGATGAACTCATTAAAAAAATAAATAAATTTTGATCACTGTGCGAGATCATATAGGCCATGTTCTTTACGAATTATGAGAATTACTCCTTGGTACTTATTACTGAAACACGTTAAAATATAATGAAAGTTGTTGAAATATACTAAAACATATTGAAACGTACTTAAAAATGCTGGAACATGCTTAAACATGCTGAAATATACTAAATAGTTAAAGAAAATATAATTAAATATTTTTAATAAATAGTTAATTGTGTTAAATTGTGCTGAATGAGGTTAAATTGTGCTGAATTATATTGAATGATATATGCTGAAAGTAGAAAATCAACGGGTAGGATTCGGATCAGATGTATAGACATCCAAATCCGACTCGATTAATAATCGAATTTGAAAATCCAATCTAAATCTAGCTCTGTCAAATTAGATGTTAAATTGGATTCGGATCGGATTAAATTCGGACATAATCAGACATAATCCGATTATACATATTTATTCAATATTTGCACAATTTTTTATTTTCAACCTTGTTTTTGCTAACTTGTAAATTTAATGTTAAACACCTTTTTAACGCTAAATAACTTTTCACATCAATATTTCAATACATTAAAGTATAAAAGTGTTGGAAAAAGAGAATGCGAATTCACCTTAGAGGAAAAGAGATATACAATACTACAACAGCGGGAAGAAAAGAGATAGACGATAGTACACCTTTGATTGATAAACAGTAGAGATCGAGAAGGAAGAAGAAATTAGTTAACAAAAAAGAGTGTATTGTACATAGAATGCAAGCCTTATTTGAATGTTTTTGGAGTTTTCACATTAGGATTTTTCTATATTCAAAAAAGGTGAAATTATTTAATAAAAATATTAGATCGGGTGTGAATCGGATTGGATGGACCCTCCTTCGGATTCGATCAGATCGCAGTCAGATTCAGATTATTTTTATCAAATTTGAATCAGATTACTGTTTATCAGATTTGAATAGGATAATTTTATCTCAAATCGGATAGAATTTTCATCGAATTCAGAGTTTACTACCCCTAGCTGAAAGTTAATGAATGATGATAATACGCACTTATAATAAATCAAAAAAAACGTGCCCATATTTTTCTCTTTTTCATCTAATCTTCTCAAATAAGCATAATATAGATAATTAAAATTAATTCTCCCACCCCCATCTCACTAGCCATCATAAAACAAAATGCAACGTATAGTTCTTACTTACCTATAGGTAGTGTTTGGCTAGATATAAACAGTTTTGTAATACAAACAATTTGTAATTCTATTTTCATTATCTTGTTTAGTTTTAAGAGAATATTGCAATTTGCAAATAACCATTACCTTACAATAATAGTTATCACAAACTATGTAATTATGATTTCGTTACAAAACTGATTGCATTATATTATGTTCAATCAAACATCACACTAGTTGATCAATAGGTTCTTGTGAAAAGGTATCAGGATATAACTTTTTTCTTTCATAGGGTTAAATTTCAATTTCCCTATTGTAAAACTATTGAATAAGGCACATACTAGTAGCTAGCTTGTGCATACCTATATTCAAAGTGCAAAATACATTTATACATGCAAAAGACTTGCTGAGTATGACAGAGCCTCATCAGTGCTCAATTAACCATATTTATATATATGTAAATTAAAATGGAACACTCCAAACCTAACGTTTGATACATGAGAAATTCTTATAGTTTTGGCAATAATTCCTAACTTAAATTCAAGCCTATTAAAAAATTATAAAAATTTCTACTTTAATGTTATTATTTTTGTCTTTCAATTATTTTTTTTGGTAGGAATATACATATTTAAATATTATGAATCCAATATTATTGTTGTTGCCTTTTTTTTAAACGATTGTGATAAAATATAACATGCTCATCTCACATCATTATTATATTGATAGTAATAATATCAAAATATAACAACTAGTGTTTGACTGTATGATTAATTACCCTTTCTTTGAACTTAAATATAGATATAAATATGAAGTATCAATGCTAGATATCACATGATACCATCATTATGAATCACATATATACAAGATAATACTAATTGTGCAAATTATAACCAAAAGGTATAAAATTGCTTCGAGGGAAGAATTTAAGTGTCCAAGCAATTATCATTCTTTTCTTTTAGTAGCATCTATTAACATTCATATTCTATAAATAAGATTGTTCTTTATAAGTACATATATCATAAATTTATAAGTACATGTACTTATGATATTTATTTATAAAAACTGAATACATAATAATTTGTTTTTTTTTTTTTGGCACAAAGGGAAGAATTCATTAATTATTAATAACTTGTCAAACGGCACTTACAATGTACAATTGACAAAAATAAAAATAATTTTTCAAATCAAAATATAATATTTGTTTGAACAAAATTGACCACATGATGATCGCTCGTCTTCTCATTCAAATCGTTGTTTCTTCATACAATTTGGAGAAGAGATCAACAGATCTGTTGTAATTTACTCAAGTGAAAGATATGTTAATATAGTTTAGTTTTCTTGAGTCAAATATTCTACTAACATGAAAAATTACAGTTGAAGTGTCAATTCAAATTGAACGACCGCCTTGTAGTAAAAATATAATTCATCCTATGAAAATCAAATACATAGCCACACAAAACAACTAAAATCAAAACTAAAATAACACTCTTAGAATTGGAGAGAAGAATAATTCTCACAATCAGCGACACACTTAGTAATAGAAAAATAAAAATAATACTAAAGCAAATAGAAAGAAAGGCAAATGACTAGGATGACTTAAGAATCAGCTATCCCAGCATCGTGAAATTATTGCAATGAATCAAAGAGATGAGAGGAAGAAGAAGATTTCATGAAAGATGGGGAGAAGGGTTAATTGACAAGAGTTACGGTCTTTTTTTCCCAGTTCGCACCCTTGTTCATAATAATAATTTGTATGCTTTGGTTAATTTAAAAAGTCGTTAAATTATACTTAATCGATTATTGAATTTTATACCATGTAAAGCCTCCAAAATCTTACATAAGATTATTAGATTATCGATTGTAGCTCATATATGTAGTCATTATACTAGTAAAAAACTAAAAATTTAACCCTTATATTGTACGAGATCAAGAATGCTAGTTATAAAACTTTGAGTAAATCAACTACAATCTTTAAATTAGTTATTACAATTGATAAAATTAACTTTTCCCTCAACTTTTATAGGTAGGGGTGATTGGCTTCGTGTGTTTCTCGCTAGGGTTCCTATCCCTCCCAGGAATAGCCTACATCAACGAGGGGAAATCATGGCGAACCATCTATATATGGACTTCAATGCCGACCCTAATATACTGTGCCCTGGTCCTCTTCTTTGTGAGGGAGTCTCCACGCTGGCTCCTTATCAAGGGGCGGAAGGAGGAGGCCGTGGAAAACCTAAAGAACATTGCGACACTCCATCAAAGCAGCCTCACCCTTAGCTTCGTCGGCGAGGAGGAGGCCCCACATGGCAATGACTTGGATGTCTACTCCGCCTTGAAGATCCTCGTGGCCAAAACATGGGCCTTACACCGTCTCGTTGGGGTCATGATCATGTCTACTTGCATTGGTGTGGTTTACTATGGCATGCCCTTGGCCCTAGGGAACCTCCCCTTCAACCTCTACCTCAGTTGCACCCTCAACGCATTATCCGAATTGCCGGCTTCTTTCATCACCTTCGTTTTGATTGACAAGTTAAACAGGAAGTGCTCTTTGATAGGGTTGACCATAGTGAGTGGAATTTGTAGTGTGTTGGTTGCAATAGTGCAGGATTTCTACCATGGTAGACTTATGATGGGCCTCCAAATCGGGCTCGAGATTATTTCGTTCCTGAGCGCGTGCGCGGCCGTGGACATCATGCTCATATACACCATTGAGTTGTTTCCTACATGTGTCAGGAACTCCGCGGTGTCTATGGCCCGCCAGGCACTAGTGTTTGGGGGCATCTTTGGCCCGCCGCTGGTGGCAGCAGGCCGGACAAGCCCGTTCTTGACATACGGGGTGTTCGGGCTCGTGATCGGTGTGTGTGGGTTGTTTGCCGGCGGGCTGCCGGAGACTAGGGGTGTTGCTCTTTCGGATACCATGGAGGAAGAAGAGGACGGGGAAAAGGCCAAGCTTGCTGCAGTTTAATTTGGTTGGGTGATTTATATTTGATTAAGAAAAGCAAATGGAGAAGAAGAAAGAATCATTCCATGTTACTGTCCATGTGTCTTCTCTTTATTATAATTGTTTCTTTTTTAATTTTACCACTAGGGACTATCCTATTACTGTACAGGGAGGAAAGAGTTCTTTTTGTAATCTTCAAGTGTAATTTTTATCATTTGTATTTTTTTTTTTTTTTTTGGGGGGGCAAAGCACTCCAACGACTCGATGATCGACCACTAAAAATCAGGGCCTCATGGATTATCATACTGGGAAAAAAAGCATCAGAGAGGACGAAGGAAAATAGAAAGAACTTTTTGTATATCTATTGTGAGATTTGAACCCACATTACTTATATAGAAGATAGAACTTCTCCTATTAAACAATTTATCAAATGTCTTGTATTACTGCGTACTACTTATATTGATCAACTGAACAGTATGCAACATTTAAACGGTATCAGAGTTATTGATTACCACGCACACTCAGTCAGAGTTATTGATTAACTCACTCATTCACATAGATTTTGGTCATTCGGCATGCAAAAATTATATTTATTATGGTTTCTTCATAAAATAAAAATTTCTTCATATATGGGGCAAATTGTGCCATTATATTGGATATAGAATCATACCAATAACAACAACAATAATAAAACCTTTCAATGTGGGTCCGATTTTTATAGGGTCTAGGAAAAATCTAGATGTACGCACTCTTACTTCTACAAACATCTTTGCCTGTAGAGATACTGATTCTAAGAGACACACAAACAGATTTTATGAAAATATTTAGTAAAAAAAAATTTTGTGAAAATATTTTATTGAAAAAAGCTACTGGCATACCATTATTTCAGAAGCAGATTTCTAGTTGTTTGTATATGGTAGCAGAATTGTCCATGCCTTTTATTCATGTGTATATTTAGAAGTGAAAGTTTATATATATATTTACACTTAGTACCTGTTTTTCCAGGTTGATCAATTATCGAAAATAAAAAGTACATACGCATTTCAAGAGCATGACATAAGTGTTTCAATGTAGGTATCGTTGTTTGATGGCGAGCAGCCCCATTTAATCAGTAGCTGCATAAATGCTGGAAGACTTGAATTTGCATGCATGATGCAGGTCCCGCGTCGACACAAGGTGGACGTCTTTGCTTAGTTTTTGGACCACCTGGCATTTCCAGTATTTGTCCTTGGCTCCAATTCATTGTAACAAAAAGGCTGCCAATATGTATTAAATGACAACCAGCTGTGCATGCAAAATGGTCCACCGTGGATTTTTTTCTCACACTCAATCTCTCCCACTGCTCCAGAATATGCTACTGGCCACGCCAGTTTAATTTGGGTTTCTTTATGTTGAAATATGACTTCTATTTCACCATTGCACTACAAATGGCGGGCTAAACCTGATCAATTCTTAGTTGAGGTAAGTTAAAGTGGGTTGAATTTGATATTTTTTGTTGAATTGGGTTAAAGTACGTTGAAGTGAGTTGAAGTAGGTTAAAGTTGGCATATTTGTTGAAGTTGGTTAAAATAGTGAGAATATAATTTTGAAGCAAGTGAGTTAAAGTTGGTTAAAGTGGGTTGAAATTGATTGAAGTTGGTATTTTTTATTAAAATGGGTTGAAATTGGTTGAAGTGGATTGAAGTAGGTTAAAGTTGGTAAATTAAAAAAGACCAATGCAAAGAACAGGCCCTTAGGACAAATTCTTAAATCTTAATTCACACGAATATAGTCCTCATCGAGACTCTGATAGAATTTTTTTTTTTTTTTTTAAATTCTCTCTTCTTCGTGGACCTCCTACAACCCTTCATTTCTCTCTTTGGGGCCGTCTGGGAAAGGCAGCCCTTAGACGACGCCATGCTGGCGAGTTCAAGTTTCAACCTTTTTGCGTACTTGCAACGGTATTTTTCTTTTCGGGAAGTCTTTTATTTGTTTCCACTTATTTTAGAGCATTTATTTTCTCTTAATGTGCACTATTTAATGACTAAATTGTAGTATTAAATGAAACAACAATTACAGTTAAAGCAAGTTCCTAAGTTTGGATACACCATTGATTTGTTGCCATATATATCTTTCATTCTTCAGCACTTATCTTAGAGCATTGGTTTTCTCTTGGTGTGAGTTCTTAAATTGGAAGACACTAGAGTTATAGCAAATGATAGCTTGACAATTTTGTGATTTGTGGCCACACCTTTTATTCTTTTTCCACTTAGCTCAGAGAATTTATTTCCAATAGGTGCGAGTTACTTGGAGGTAATATTGTTGCACCGAAAGAAAAAAACAACTAGCTAGAGTTAAGTAACTTCTTAAGTTCGACTAGGTTTTTGATTTCTAACTATAACCTGTTGGTCAAAATTTGGATTTTATTCAAATTTAAATTTGATTAATCAGACAATACAAAAATTTCAACTTTGATAATCTGTCCAATACTTGAATCATTTTGGCTTGAATAAATTACACTAACCTAAATCTGGGCTAAAAATGAGTTTAAATTATATGAATAGAAAAAAAATCTTGTATTACAAATTTAAAATTCGCAAAAAAAATTCAAAGTTAAAATTGTTTTCACACACTATCTCACACAAGGAAAAGAAACAATGGTTGCATTTCAGTAGATGAACTAACATAGCAACAACAGAGCAAATGCTGCATTCAGTTTGCCACGTGATTATGATATATTTTTTTAGACATTGTTTGCTTGGGGTCCATGTAAATTTTCTTTCAACGAAAATGAATTTTTACGTCACATTTTCTTCTATTCAGTGTAAGGTAAATTATTTTTCACAAACAACAGAAAAAATCAATCCGTTTGTCTAAGTGACAAAAAAAGTCTACTAAATTGTCATGACAGAAATGAATGTTGATCAAATAAAGGAATATTGAGGTTAAAATTCATATTTGAGCTTCTTTTAAATAATTAAGTTTCAATCTAAACTGTTGAAACCGCTTTAGTGGCGAAAACATCAACTGAATTATTTAAGTGATGAAAAATGTCAACCAAATTATCATGTGGAGAAAAATATTGATTAATCAAAGGAATACTGAGTAAAAAATTCAAATTTAAGTTTATTTTAATCTTTCATATCTAATGATTAAATGTGGATCCAAACCACTAAAACTGTTCTAATGATGAAAATATCAACTAAACTATTTAAATTACAAAAAAAATTGACTAGGTTATCGTGTCAGAGAAAAATGTTAACCAAAAAAAGGGATATTGAGCTCAAAATCCAGATTTGAGGTTATCTTAGTTTTTACAATCTGATAATCAAATTTCGATCCAAACCGTTAAAATTATTTTGGTAGCAAAAAAGTATCTACTAAATTATTTACGTGGCAAAAAATCTTGATTGAATTGTTGTGGGAGAGACAAATATTAACCAAGTGAAGAAAAGTTGAGCTAAAAATCTAGATCTGGGCTTATTTTAATATTTCTCATTGAATATTCATGTTTCGATCTAGATTGCCAAAGTTAGAGTTTGTACTTAGATTTCGGTTGACCATATTGTCAAGAAAGTTGAAGGAAGAAAATCAACTTTTTTCTTCCCAAAATAGAAATCACTTTAAAAATAATTTTCCTTGGAAAATAGTTTTCCGCCCTTTCATGTGCCAAACAAAGCAAAATTGAAAAATGATTTTCCGAGAAAATCATTACCCCCTTCTGACCAAACACTACATATATGTCTGCTTCATCGAATTATTTTGCAATTCACAAGTACTTATTCCTCAACATAACTACTTATTAGGTATCATTGTTGATAAATGTTGTATTGACAGTGGGCATGGAGATGCTTACAGAGGAAGAACACTGGAATTCATGGATTCAACATTAGTGAGAGATCCATACTCTAAAACAGATAATGAGACCATTCACCTAGGTTTAATATGTGTTCAAGAGGATATGGGAAGAAGACCCACCATGGGAAAAATAATCCCTGTCAACACAAAAAAAAGTCACTTTTATCAAAATGGATAGTTCTATTGCAATAAGTATATTTGCTGTTGGTAAAACCTTATACCAATAGATATTGGTCTGTTGCTAGATTGTTGGTAAAAAGAGGTGATGGTATAAGTTTTACCAACAGATATTATAATCTGTCGTAATTTCTCCTTAATACCAACAGAATGAATCTGTTGGTGAATGTCATCGTTTTACAAACAGAGACATAATATGTTGGTGTCGTCAAGTGTTACCATCAGATGAGTTTGTCGAGACTAAATCAACTAACGGCATAAATTATTCATAAACATACTGTATTTGTTGGTAATTCTTTCTTTTTCCCGCCTTTTTAAATCTTATCCAACAAGAAGATCTGTTGGTACTACTATATACTGTCAAAAAAGAATTTCCATCAAGCTGCAATCTGTTGGTAATTCTGCTCCTTCCCACACCTCATGATTTAAAATATCTACTGCCAATAATCCATCCATTCATGTGGGAACTATTTTTTTTGAACAAATACATATATACAATATCAAACCTGTAGGTACAATAGTTTTCCACAATAGAAGAATCAACTCAAACAAAAGCACACTTTGATCTAAAAGTTTTTCAAAGTGCTATGCATTCACTGAAAGTTCATAAGAAATAATTACATAACTTCAACAATATAAGATTGAAATTAAAGTCTAAACTATGAGTACAAACTCATAAACATTACTTAGTCTACCTAAAAGATAAGTCATGACAGAAGTTAACTACATAAGAGAACTCAAACTATGACTCATTATTTTGCTCTTGATCATCAACTTTTTCGACATTTTCTTCATCAAATGCATGACCATTTTCATTGTCATCATTAATATCCTCATCTTCCTCAAATGACCTCTGATATTCTCTATTGAACAATAATAAAAGCAAAAATCTTAAGAAGATGTAATAGAGAATATTTATAATCATCTAATGACATTCTCCCTTGTTAACGTGATGTCAAATTTATCACTAAAAATAAACAACAATATACAAGACTCTCATAAAAGCCCACAAGTTCACAAATAACAATGTAAGAACTTCATAACTAGTTTAGCTTTTATGTTCTATAACAAGTTTAACTTGTACATTTCATCACACATTTGAATACAACACATTCCAATGTGCTTACACTATATTAACCAATGAATGTCCCTTTACCTCATCTCTCATGACCTGTACACATTCCAACTAAATTAATTTTTCACCTAAACTTCCAATCACACTCTCATTACCTATCTCTCAAGTTGTCAAAAACATAAGTTATGAAACAGATTCCAACCAAATTAACTTTTCACCTAAATCTCCAACCACACTCTCATTACCTTATCTCTCAAGTTATCAAACACAAGTTATGAAACACATTCCAACCAAATTAACTTTTCACCTAAACTTCCAATCACACTCTCATTACCTTATCTCTCAAGTTTTCAAACACACAAGTAAACATATTACGATCAACGAAAGTAATCACCAAAACTAACAATCACTCTCCCATATCCTACCTTTCAAAGTTATCAAATAAACACTTAAACAAATTACAACCAAAATACCTAGTCACCTAAACCAACCAATCATTCTCTTCAACCCCTTTTTTCCTATCATATTATAACATCTATTTATCAACAGAGTTTTTCTAATCAATAGAATAAAAAATTAACAAAATAATTGTAATGCCTCGACCTCTCATGGTCGCGGGTCTTACCAATAATGGCTTCAAAGATCGTTGACTGAGCCCACAGATTACCACAAGCCGTTACGGCATGCTTCGTCCTCACTCACATGCTACCTGGGAAACTTCCCAGGAGGTCACCCATCCTAAGATTGCTCCCCAACAAGCACGCTTGATTGTGAAGTTGTTAAGAGTGAACTTTCCGAAAAGAAAGGTGCACCATTGGTGATATAAGTAGTCACTTCGATTCTTTGAAGCCATATTCGGGGTGTTACAATAATAAAATATCTCATATAGGAATACCTGATGCTTCAAAAGCACCTTGACCAAATTGGTGACAAATTCAAGTTTATTCTCCAGACGTTCAATCTTTTCTTGACTTTCTTGTTGTTGTTGCTCGATTTTCCTTCTTTTAGTTCATTCTTCCTCTAAAGCGCATCTTTTAGAAGTTGAACGAGGAACTTTAACCCCAATGCCAAAGGTCTTAGCATAACCATACTTGTCTTCTCCAACAACTTGTTTGAAAATTTTATCTCAAGTAGCATCATCATATGAATCTTCTTCAACGTGGGATGACTCATTTTCAATTGCTTTCTGTCATGTTACATATTAAGTAAAAATAAATAAGATGAATAAGAAAATTAAATAAAAATAAACACTCATACCTTTGCACTAGCTGAAGCATCATCAAGTTTTATAGCTTTCTTTGGGGCATGGGTCTTCAACCATATTGAAAGCTCATCTGTCTTGTTGCCTTTTTCCTAAAAAGCATGTGAAATACAAAATGAGTTACCAAAAATCAAAGTGAGTTATGGTATAAATAGGATATAAAATAATACCTCTTCTTCAGTACGTACACATGCGAAAGTCTTTGTCCCTCCATAATCTTTCATTTTCCTTGCAATTAGTGGCAATAGTTGCTGCATTATAATATGATGGTCATGACTTTTTAAACCATAAATTTTACCATCAATAATGCGCCTTCTGATATTTGATGCATAACCATCTGGCACTTTTATAGAAGCAAGCAAACCAATAAATTCCTCTTTTTCTTTCTTGCTCAATGTGAAGCACGCTGAAGGAATGTATACTTTGCTTCTGTCTTCTACTGGATGGAGTTTATCCTGGATATTCAAGTCCTTAGGTCAAGACATGATTGCAAAGTATCCTTTGTCTTTCCTTCAACACCTAGAAGTGTACCAAGTATACTCTCTGAGATATTTTTTTTCTATATGCATAACATCTAAGTTGTGACGTACCAAAAGATGATGCCAATAAGTTAGTTTGAAAAGTATGCTCTTTTTATTCCAAAGCATCATTTCATCCCCCTTCCTTTTATTTTTCTTTTTAGTCTCTAGATGTTTTCAAATATGACATCAAGTCCTTCTATTTGATTCAACAAATCAGCTCCAGATAGCAATTCAGGAGGAGGTCTCATTTCTGTTTCTCCATTAAATGCCTTTTTACTACCGCGAAATTTATGATCTCCTGGTAGAAAACGACAGTGACCCATACAACACATTTTTCTACTTTTCTTAAAATAAAGAGGACATGTATCAACAATACAATATGGACATGTATACTTCCTTTTGGTTTTTCAACCTGACAAGTCACCATACGCAGGGAAATCACTTATAGTGCACACTAGGGTTGCTTGTAAATCAAAAGTCTCATCCGAGGCATCATAAGTTTCTACATCTGGCTCCCATAGTTCCATTAACTCATCAATTAAAGGTTTTTAAAGAAGACATCAATATCGTTTCCTGGAGACTTTGGACTAGGTATAAGTAATGAAAGGAATAGGTTGTTTCATACACAACCATGGAGGCAAATTATAAGTTATCAATATAACAGGCCATATACTGTATTGAGTGCTCATATTCCCATACGGATTAAATCCGTCACTTGACAAGCAAAGCCTGACATTTCGCGGATCACTAGCAAATTTTGTATACCTATTATCAAAATATTCCCAAGCATAAGCATCAGTTGGACGTCTTAATCTTCCATTCTCTTTACGTCCCTCTGCATGCCATCTCATGAAAGGAGCTGTCTTAGATGCCATGTCCAACATTTTAAACCTAGGTACTAGGGGAAAGTGACGTAAAATCTTGATTGAAACTTTATTGCCAGAAACTAATTTCATTATCATCCCATCATTTGCGAGCTTATATCTGGAAGCATTACACTCAGAACAGTTGGTGAGTTCAGCCTTATCCTTTCAGAAAGGGACGCAATCATTAGAACATGCATCTATCTTTTTGTAACCAAGATCAAATTGTTTAATTATGTTTTGCATTTGTTTAAAGGAGTTCGGCAATACTGAATCTTTTGGGAGATCCCTTTTGAAGAGTTTTGTAAATAAATCAAATGCCCCGTCACTCACATTATACATGCATTTAAGATGATACATCTCAACAATAAATGAGAGTTTACTAAACTCTTCACGCCCTAGATAGAGGGGCTGATCTGCATCTTCAATTAGTTTGAAAAACTTCTTTGTTTCTTCATTAGGGCCTGAGGAATTATTAATGGACTAACGGCATGCAAAAGCATCCTCTATTCATGTCATGCATATCATGTTCGATTGAACCATAACTTTCATGATTAAATTGATCATCTAGTATCTCATCATCGCCATCATTATCACTTAGAATTGGCTCTCCATGATAGACCCATACATGTTTATGGTAATTAGCATCCATCCCTTTCATGAGAAGATGAACTCTTACAACTTCCCTTTCATGGTGGAATCGATTAGCACATGTTGTACATGGGCATGAAATCTCATCATCAACAGCAGAAGTCGCAAATGCATGATCAAGAAGCGCATTTAGATATTGCATTATTCGTTATCCATTCTCCTCAACTTCACCCAACTCTTGTGCTTAAACACATTCATAATGGCAAGTTCCTACATATCATAATTTTCAAATAATTATTCATTCTTAAGATGTAAGCTAGCAAACATTACAACAACACTTATAGTAAAAAATATAAATTAAAGGAAAATCCAGCACTACTTTGGGGTAGTTTGCAGTTACTTAAATTCCAATACTGACATATAGCTAATTAACTCACAATCACTATGAACCATCAGAATTGAAAACATATAAGTAGAGGGAGTTTTCAATACTAAGCAAGGACAAGTAAACTCACAGTCACGATTGAAGCAAGATTCATGACAAGCAAACCCAAAGCAAGAGTCATGACAAGTAAACCCAAGAATTTACATTGTAATATAATAGGACAAGGAGAGGGCTGGTACCTAACTTATATAGTGCAACACCATAGATAAAGGTAATTTAAGAAAAGGGCAGGGGGGAAAACCGCCCTAGTAAATATCAAGCATTGATGAACTATATTTAGTTACCCATTTCCACACATCATATACAATTTAAGAAAAAACAACAAAACCCATGACTTTAGTCAATCCCTTTAATGTGGCACTCGTATGAGTGATGCTGATAGGCCTATGACATACTAAAAATATCTTATATCACAACCTGTGTCCCGGTTTAGTAAGTGTTAGACATATAACGTTCAGTAGACAGACATCAAGTACAAGGACTCTCGCTTGGGATGTAACTCTAAGGAGTCCAACAATCTCCACATTTTCATGAAAGTCATTTATCAACCTTATCAAGATATAAAATTCAGTGATGTAAGTATAATGATTAGAGAGTTAAAGAGAATGCAAATTAGTTAAAACATTGTACCTAGTATTTCTTTTATTTTCCCCCTTTGTCTTTCAGCAAAATGGGGAGAAATAGTTAAAACATTGTACACAAAACTTTCTTCATTACGCCAAAGAAGCTACAGCTTACGGCATCATCCATGAAAGTTTCTTTATGGCCCTTAGGCCAAAACCTTTATAAGAAAATAAAAGTCTCATCAAGGATCCTCTGATCCTTTATCAAATGGCTTGCTAGAAGGGGCCATTAAAACACTTGCCACAACCTCTGATCCTTTATCAGATGGCTTGCTAGATTACAAAGGTAGTTGAATTTGGACAAGCTTGTGTAAAGTTAAGACATCATCGCAAGTTATGCTACCTCAGCCCATAGCGTACTAGCTTAATTTTTACTAAATCTGGATATATAAATTAGTGTAACAGAGCAGACTACTATATCATGATCATAAGAGTAAATAAACAACTGTTTCCGCAGCAAACACCAACCCTACTCATCCCCCCTTAAAAGCAAAAAAACAAAAAGTAATAAAACAACATTAATATTGTGTGCCAAAATAGACAACCAGATAAGAAGGCAGATTAAACATTGGTACTGACCAAAAGGACAATAAACAAGACAGATGATGCTTTCCCTAATTACTGTATATATGCCTGTGCCTTGAACAATTGCCACTGGGAGACGCAGAACTGTGCCTTCAAACATTGATATTTACACCCAATGTTGCACCAAAATGCCCACTGGGGAGGGAAAAAAAATTGTTCTCACAAAATGTCAGAACATTTCTCTGAATCTAATGAAGGAATCACGCTAAAGGATTACAATGAAATACACATCAACTAGACAAGATAACCTTAACTCAGCAACAAAACCCTACCACATCATAACTTCATCATAGTGACATCTTTCCTCAGTGCTACATCTTCGTTAGCAAAGATCCACATCCTAGTTCTAAAAACAACATACCATAACATATTATAGTATTTTCCTGTACCAAATACTAATTTTATGCTATTAGTTGAATGCTTCTACTTTGTTTCTTAGTCTTACCCAGCAAAAGAAAAATATTAATGTAGCAAACTAAAGTAAAAGAGTATTAATATTTGAAAATGGTAAGGGTTTCGACCCAAGACCCCCAAAACCCCCCCAATCCCAAAAAAAAAAAGTCGCCTTGATTTTACTTAAAAACCAATGTTTTCATACATTTGATAAATGAAAAATGATTACAATGGAGGGTGTAAGATTACATGTACGAGCAGATTGTGTAAAATCACTACATTATGGGCAACTTTTCTCATTACAAAGTCACACTCACAATCCTTATTTTGCTTATTGGTTGATCATAGCAGATTGGGTTGCTCAATTAGAGTGCCTTTCATATCTCTAGCCCTAGCTACCGGATTCTATAACCCAACCATGGCCACAACCCAAAAATTGATAGTTAAATCCAACTGTCGAATAATTCATAGTTTTAAGTGCTTACCGCATAAATTTAGGCCGAATAAGACCAAAGATTTGTCTCAAATCAAGACCTCCGTCGTTCATCAGTAGATGATACTATTAAAAATGGGAAATGGGAAAATGATAAGGAAAAAAGGAGAGAGATTCAGATTTATCCTTCCAAACTGTTCACTGCTAGCTCTCTTTTTTCTCCTTGTGATCTGTCCATCAAATGCATGCATCTCCAGGTCATTCTCTCTACAACTCTCCCTTTATGATAAAACAGCAAAAATGGGCCAAAAGAAGAGGTCAATGTTTAAAGGCACAGTTCTATGTCTCTCAGTGGCATTCCCATGATAGATTATTCCAAACTTAATTGAAAGAGAGACACAGAGAGGTAGCAAGATCTCTGCAAGTTCAAATAATCTGCACTAGACAAAGCACACAAAACTCTTGATTCTAATCAGCTACTGCCTTAATTCCCTTTACCCAACAAATTCAATTGAATTTCAAAAACAAAATACTTTCAGAAACCCTCGATCAGACTGTCAAGAAATTGGCCGATTGCTTGCACCAAACCCTCGATTTTTTGGCACCAAACCTTCGATTTTCCAGCACCAAACCGTCTAGAAATTGTTTGCATCGACATAATCTAATGTTTAGAAACTGAGAGGAAATTCAAAGAGAAGACCAGAGGACTGACACATACGTTCGAAGCTTCAGAATCAAACACCCGGATAGCAACAACAATGGTGATTTGTAGATTCTGACTCCACGAACACCAAGAAACCAACAGCAATGGCAATTTGTACATTCTGACCCCACGAACACATAGAAACCAATAGGAATGACGATTGATGAAGAAGACAAACTAGGATTTGGGTTTCGAAGGTTGAAGACTAGATCAAAGAACTTGAAGAAGATGAAATTGAAGAACTTGCATTCGATTGATGAAGAAGAAGAACTAGGGTTAGGCGTGAGGGTTCTGCGATGTTTGGGTGTCTGCCTTTTTGCACTACTGCTCTGTTTTTCTTTTCTGTGGGGGCTATGCAAGATGCACCGTGCGGATTGAAAGAGCTAATTTATGTTGGTAATGTGATTAATTAGTACAGATGTGTATTTTTATTTCACTAGTCTCATTAATTAGTACTTTTTTATTTTATTTATTTTCAAATGTGTATTTTTTAAATAGTTATTTAATTTTTCCCACGATAACATAGTTTTTAATACCAACAGAAATTCTTTTATAGATGAATATGTTGGTAATGTAATTCTAATACCAACAGAAAATTAGATTGTTGGCAATATTAGGATCCATTCTTCCCTTCAAAATGTAAAACTTTAATACCAACATATCCTAGTTTTTGGCACTAGATGTTGGAAATTTTAGGCCCTTATTGTTATATTATATATATTTGCCTACTTTATATATTTTTTTCCATATTATTATGACTAATCTATGTTTATGATCATAATAACTTAAGTTTAATTTGGCACTCCTAATTATAACAAAAGTAAAATTAGACATAATGTTTATATATATATTTATTTAATTTGATCATAATAACTTAATTTTATTTTGGCACTCCTAATTATAGCAAAAATAAAATTCGACATAATCGTTAAATATATATTTATTTAATCTTGATCATGGTAACTTAATTTTAGTTTGCACTCCTAATTTTAAAAAAAATGGAATTAGACAAAATTTTTAAGAATATATTTATTTAATATTTTTCGCGGTATACACTATAATGAACAATAGCAACATAGCTCTTTACTTTTCACAATTTGTTGGTATAACTGCAAAAATACCGATAGAACATTTGGACATTGTAAATATTGTTGGTAATGTATTAACAATACCATCAGATGCATTGCTTCTGTTGTAATTTATTTGTGTTCTTTTGGTGCCACAGACTCATAGCCATTTTACCAACAAAAAATCAATCTAATGGTAAAAATAAATTTTTATCAACAGAAAATATTATTTGTTGCTAGGCTTCTGTTGTAATAAGTCCCTTTTTTTATAGTGATGTTTGACTCTGATTTTGATGTTAGTGCTCTTTGGCTGCCTCAACAACCATGACTTCTCCCTATAAGACATGCACAACAATCAACCGCAAGCACCACCATTTCAATGCCATGAATATTTGTGAGTGAAGTACCTATATGTATCAGGACTCATAAGCCTAATGCTAGATAGTTGTGCAAATGTATTCAATATTACTCTATGTATGTATTGTATAGGTTTTATAAATATTTTGAAACGACATGCAATGGGCCAGGGCTGAGCATCTCTTTTGTTTTATAAGAAAATTAGGTGTCGCTAAGGGTAGTATCCAGGGGCGCAATTCTAGGACGACGTATATACAAGGGTACAATATTTATAAGCGGTGTTGCATGTACATGTAATTTAGAGTTGTTGGGTTTAGTGACCCAAATTTTGTCCTCCATGGAGCCCCTGAGAGTTTGACCATGGTCCATGGCCAAATACGAAAAAATCCCTACTCCCAGGGGGCACTATAGACTATCTGTGGTCCTCACCACGATCCATGGTGTGTGTGGCGCCAACACTGCTAGCTTCCTCAATCTTGACCTACTAATTGCTTTATAGAGGCCTAGCCTTAGGCTCCAAAATCATCTCCAATCATCCTTAAGAATCCTCAAGGATCATCAAAGATACCGAGAACGCAAGCTATTAGTCTAATATTCTTGTTTTGTGAGAGAGCCTTCTGATTGAATTTACAATCACTAATTGATCTCTCCTTAGGACACATCATCCTAAGATCAATTATGTACTCTTCCATCACCATAGTGGATTCTTTGCTCCTGGCCATCTGTGGTTTTTTCCATTTTGGGTTTTTCAGGTAAATCTTAGTGTTGTTGGTGTCTGTTTTCTTCATCTTGCTCTATTATCCTATTTTGTGATTCCTTACTGCTTTTATTCAAATCCTAAACCAATCCTAACAAGTGGTATCAGAGCCTGGTTATAGGATGACAACAGTCACAAAATTCGATATTTCCAAAATCGATGACGAGATAAGTTTCAGTAGCTGGAGGATCCAGATGATGGCCATTCTCAGTAAAACCAAGAAACTTGCTACCATGATAGACGAATAGTGGGAGGAGCTTGATGAAAAGACTCTCTCGATGATTCAGTTGTGCTTGACAACTCATATTCTACATGAAGTTCTGGATAAGACCACCATGATAAATCTTTAGCTTTGATTAGTGGCGTTATATATGACCAAGAGCCTAGCAAATAAGATTTGCCTAAAGGAACATCTGTATATGTTTTTCATAACATAAGGTACTATCCAAAACCACCTTAACAACTTCAATTCTATTGTTTTTGACTTGGAAAGTTTGGATGTGAAAACTGAGGATGAGGATAAAATGATATTATTGGTTGTCTCATCACCCCCTCCTATAAGCACTTCAAGAAAATTTTGTTATACAGTAACAATGATACTTTATCTTTTGAGGATGTTAAGGCTAACCTAATGTCCAAAGCAAAATTTGACCTTAAAGTTCATGCCAAGAAAGGTGAAGACTTATCAGGGAGGGGTGAACCCATTGATAAAGGGAATACCTCAAAATCAACGTTTGAGACACATGAGTCCAATAAATCATGAACCTGCTAAGGCTACCTTTGTTGAATTTGATTCTGATGGTGACGTTTTGTTTGCTACCTCTACTAAAAAAAGGAGCATTTCTGACTGGATTCTTGATTCTAGGTGTACCTATCATACGTCTCTCCATAAGGATTGGTTTTTAACATATGATCCAGTTGACTCAATTATTGTTCACATGGGCAACAATGCCCAGTGTAATGTCATTGGAATCAGTATTTATCAAGACCCATGACGGTGTCGTTAGGACTTTATCAAATGTTCGTTACGTTCATGACTTGAAATGTAACTTCATTTTTTTAGGCACCTTTGAATCCAATGGATGCAAATATTCAGCTGAAGGTGGAGTTCTACAAGTTTCTAAGGGCAATCGAATTTTATTACAGGGTTTAAGGCAAGGAAGCCTCTATGTCCTGCCGATCTTCTATGACAAATTATATGAGGGAGAAAAGTCCATACGAGTCACTTCCTGGTGTCAAGTTCAAGCATCCCTTGAACTCAATCGGCATTCGGTTTGCTTGATTGCCATTCGAGGTTCGCTATGGGGCTCTACCTTTTGGGGTTCTTTGGTAATACAATTTGGTCCACGGTGGACATTATTGGGTTTAGTGGTCCAAATTTTATCCTCCATAGAGCCCCTAAGGGTTTGGCCATGGTCCATGGCCAAACGTGAAAAAATCACTGCTCCCAGAGGACACGACGGACCATCCATGGTCATCACCATGGTCCGTGGTGTGTGCGGCGCCAACGCTAATAGCGTTTTCCATGATCTTGACCTACTGATTGCTTTATAAGAGGCCTAGCTTTAGGCTCCAAAATCATCCCCAATCATCCTCAAGAATCCCCAGGGATAATCAAACACATCAATAACACAAGCTATTAGTATACTATTCTTGTTTTGTGAGAGAGAGTTATGAGTGAATTTGTAATCACTATTTGATCTCTCCTTAGGGTACATCATCCTGAGGTCAATCCTATATTTTTCCATCACCACAGTTGATTCTTTGCTCATTGCCGCATATGGTTTTTCCCGTTTTGAATTTTTCATGTAAATCTTGGTATTGTTGGTGTCTGTTTTCGTCATTTTGCTCTATTAACATATTTTTGTGATTCCTTGATAATTTCACTTAAATCCTAAACCGATCCTAACAAGACTATATTAAATGTGAATATTAAAACTTGATTTATAACCTCGTAAGATATGATGGTGCATCGATTCATCTTGTCATCAATGCGTTCGTTTAGCATGCCTTTTGCATTTGGCAGTCAATATCAATTAAGATTTTAAATCGATAATTTATTAAAATTGTCATAAAAATTATTGGGATTGCTAATGATTTGAGAAACTCAAGAACTAATAAGGTACTTGTAGTTTGTTTGCAGTCACATTAACTCCACCTCTAGGCCTTGCTTCTAATTGACCACCTTCCCTAACTCGAGTGATAAAATGCTTTCTTAGAAGGCTCTTACGTTGTTAAGTGCCCCCTGAAGTAGCCAATGTGGTGACCCTTGGTCAAATCAATTGACCAGCTATGACTTCTCTTGATGCTATTCAAAATCACCCTCATAATTTATGATAATTTGAAAACTTAGAAGGGTTATATATCACTTTTGTCGATATTGTGAAATTTATTTATCATCATAATTTAAATTTTCTCTTATATTTGCATGGAAGAAAAAGGTGCTCACTATAGCGGCTGTTGTTTCGGCCGTTATCCTGGTGCTAGTCACCTTAGGCATATGCTTTTACAATATTAAAGTGACGAAGAAACCTCATATTGCAGATTCTAATGTTGGTGATAATCATATCTCATGCTAAGGAGAATGAAATTATCTGTCTCATGAAAAACGAACTTTTGAATCGATTGTTATTTTCGTTTTAAATTATGCTTTTGGTGAAACTTTGTACACCAATTACCTACCTCATTAACTAATTCCTTTCAATGCAGTAACAGAGAATGCAACTCTAGAGGAGGATGACATGGTCAAAGCCAAGTCCTTGCAATATCAATTAAAAACTCTTAAAGTGGCTACCAATAACTTCTCTCATGATCACATCTTAGATTGAGGGGGATTTCGGGTCGTTTACGAGGTAATTAATTAAGTGGCTGCATTGTCACTAGCCAGATACTATATCTGTGAAGTAGTACTACATATAACTCTAGATCAGAAAACAACTATATGTGGTCATTTGTAATGAATTTTGCTGCAGGGAATCTTGCCTAATGGGGATATAGTACCTGTGAAAAGATTTTCAAAGCGCTCTTTGCAAGTTGATAAAGAGTTTAAGAATGAGGATGCTTTGGTAGGAAACCTTTAGCATGGAAATCTGGTTAATTTGGTGGGGTTTTGCTTGGAAAGAAAGGAAAGATTACTCATTGGATGAAGAGGCATTGCTCGAGGGATGCTTTTTCTGCATGAAGACTCTCCTACAAGAATAATTCATTGTGATCTGACAGCTGCTAATGCCTTATTGGATGCAGAGATGAACCCTAAAATTGCAGACTTTGGCGTGGCTTGAATATAGTGTTTCACGTTGAACAAACTCATAGTGATGCAACTAGAATTATTGGGACTCAGTAAGTATATAGACTTATATACCATTTAAAGTGCATCTCTTAGACTCATTTCAAGCCAAGTATGGATGCTACTTTATTAATTCTCTTTTCTTTGGCCGACATAGTTAAGTCCATTCATAAACAATCAGAAGATGGAGTTATTAAATAATAAGGTTTGTCCACTTGTTTCTGACTTTTGATTGACATATGTGTTCAATGAAACTTTAATCTTAGCCATCTATTAACTTTAATAAAGCTTTGTTAAGGGAGTTAGAAAATTGTATATTGAGATAATTGTATCTTTAGATATATTTTGTATATTTAGATAAGATTTTGCATCTTTCCTAATTTCTTTCAACTTGCCCACCAAATTAGGGCAGCCTAGGGTTTGTTATGCATGTATATATTTCAAGTCATGTTGTACATTTATGGCTAAGGAACTACACAACATTATTCACACCAAGTATCTTCCTTCACCCTTTAAGTTTTCATGGTATCAGAGCGCAATCTTCAATCCCAGGCTTTGATTGAAATTAACCATGGGCGATGATGGAAGAAGAGGTTCATCATTGAGCCACTGTCACTTTCTTATCTTCACCCTTCTGAGGGACCCGGTGTGATGATCACCACTATAGTATTTGATGGACAAAATTACGATCTGTAGGAAAGGGCTGTGAGGACAACTTTAAAGGCAAAGAACAAGTTATGATTTATTGATAGGACACTAGAGAGACAGAATGAACAAGGATATGAAGAGTTTATAGAATGCCACGCATAGGACATGGTTAACTCGATGTTGTGATCTTGGCTACTCAACATCATCAACCCGAAGCTATAGATGAGCATCGCATACTTTGAGACGGCAAAAACTATATGAGATGATTTTAAAAAAAAAGGTATAAAATGCTAAATACTCCCAAAGTTCATTAACTAAAAGCCAATATTGCAAAATACAAGCAAGAAGATTTGAGTGTTGGAGAGTTTTATTCAAGGTTGATGAACTTGTGGACCGAGCATACCAATCTACTGAAGGTGCCAATATACACTTGTAGTAGTTGCAAGTGTGGAGCAGCAAACATGATCATGCCTATGTATGAAGAAGATAAAGCACATTGATTTTTACTGGGGTTGAATGACGAGTAGTATGCCATAATTCGAAGAAAAATTCTTATGCTTGATCCCGTTACCACTTTCGACGAAATTTTTAACATGACCCAATAGGAAGAAACTCATCAATAGGTCATGGTTGCCCGAGATAACAGGAGCAAAGTGACCATGGCATTCGTTGCAAAGGGGCAAACCATGATGGTCGAAAAAGGAGGATGTAAAATTTGTGGATGTTATGGACATAATAAAGCAAACTGTTATGAAGTCATCGGTTACCCGCCAAGTTAGGGATCGCATGGACGTGGACGAGACAATCGTGAAGGACAAAGTAGTAGAGGAGGACGCAATGAAAATCGGGGCAAAAGTGCTGGAAGAGAAACAGCATCAGCATCGGTACAGGTCGCAGGCCCAAAACAAGTAGCAGGCCCAGGAACAACTGTTGGGCCAGCCGCAAGCAGTAGCACAAAAATAGCCCAAGTTGCTATACCATACCTGGGGTGTCTGTAGATCAGATACAAAGGCTTTTGAGCCTCATCAACAACCCTAAATTCGCGTATGAAAGGTTGTTAGGTAAAGGTTCCTGGATGCTCGATAGTGAGGCATCGTATCATATGGTTGGGGATATTTTAGTTTTGAGTAATCTTGAAAAAAAATCCCTGGTTGCTATTGGATTACCAAATAGTTCATATACCATGGCTTGTGAAAAGGGCTTAGTAGCCTAAAGGGTTAAAGTTGGAAAATATTTTATTTGTTCTAAAATTGAATTGTAACCTTATCTCAATTTCAAAACTATGTAAATAGTTAAATTGTGCTGTGGCATTTTTTTGATAATTACTATGTGATATAGGACCATACTTTGAGAACTCTAATTGTAGTGGGTGAGCAACGAGACAGAGTCTATTACTATAAGAGGTCGGCAACAAATCTAGTGAATGCAGTTGATCCAAGGTGTTTGTGGCATAGGCGACTTAGGCACCCATCATAAGAAGTTCTGTCTTATCTCCCTCAAAGTTTAGGAATAGCTATTAATACAAATAAGACCAGAGAAGATAGTTGTGAGATTTGCTTTCGTGCCAAGCAAACCCATAGCTAGTTTCCAATTGGTAGACATCATGCAAAGGATACTTTTGATTTAATACATTGTGACATTTGGGATCATCATAGAATTCCATCTTTGTGTTGCGCCGACTATTTTCTTAGTGATGTTGATGATGCTAGCAGGGGTACATGGGTTTATGTCAGGTGATAAATTATCATATTTTACGTGCCTCTTTCACCCACTTTTAGCTCATGTAATAACTTAATCTTTAGGATTTTTACTTGTTTTAATTACGTTTTGCAGGAAATAGGTTCAAACGGAGCAAGCACCACGAAAAGGAGCGAAGACAGACAAAAACAGCGAAAGCAGGCACGAAAGGGACGATGGGCGGGCCGAACCACCACGCCAGAAAAGTGGCACATTGGGGCCGTGCCACCTTGGCACGGTGGGGTTGTGCCACGTGGCACGGTCATGCCCCCCCGGGCCGCTGTTCGGTCACACAATTCTATTTAATGCCCCTTCAGGCGTTTTGTTTGGGGGGTCACTCGGGGTTCTCGGAGTGACTTTTAGGCTAGATTTTAGATGGGTTTAGCCAATAGAAAAACCTTAATAAGAGGATTAGATTAGGATTTGGTAGATTGTAATTTGGTTTTGAAGCTTTGGATCTCAACTTGATTTATCAATCCAAGCATAGGTTTTCTTCTCTTCTCTTTCTCTGTCTTTATTTCATGTTTTGGTTCTTGTTTAGGTTTTGTGAGTTTAATTCTTGTATTTAGTTTGTTTAGTCTAAATATTTAGTTTTCATTCTTAATCCATGTTTAATTTGCCTGATTCAATTAGTTTACGTTCACTTTTTTCCCTCTCTTTGTTCATGTTTACCTTCTTCTTTGCTAGTTTAGATTTACTTTGAGTTTTTGTGTTTTGTTAATGATTGATGATTGATTTGATATTGGATTGGATTGTGGCTAGCCTTTGATGGCTAATTAATCTTGTTTAGGCCCCAACCCTACTTTGTTTATGCCTAGAATTTAGAGTTTTCTTTCACGCCCCCCAAGTGATCGATGAAATGCTTGAAAGAACCTTCACCCTTGTTTCGGGACAATTGACTTATGTTGAAAGGTGAGGTTGATTGTCTAGTGTGAGAAGAGAGAATAGTTGGGAGTGGGACATGAAAATAGTCTCATCGCTAGCTAGGTCAAGGGTTGTTAACCTAGCAGTTTAGTTGAACTAATCCTATAAAAATAAGTGTTTAGAGCAACTAGATTAGCCTATCGACCCTTGAGAAAGGACTTAGATAGTCTCAACGATGCAACCGATCAACGCTGAATGCTAGCATAGCCAGGAAAGGTTTGGCCCTGATTTGATTACTTGGTTTATCTTAGGTCTAATCATAGTCCTTTTGTTTTCACTTTAGTAGTTTAGTTCTATTTTTTATCCCTTCAGTTTTGCATAGCTTGAGATGCTTTAGTTGGCTCTGGTACTTGGAAACCTAACTCTCTACGGATGACACCCTGAGTACTTAACGATGCACCTTGCACTTGTGGTTTATAAATATTAAAACTTTTTTCTATAACAGTTTATTTGATGAGAGAACAAACTGAAGCCAGCTAACTTTTAAGAGGGTTTATTGTGATAGTTAAAAATCAATTTAACACAGGAGTAAAAGCCGTTAGTAGTGACAATGGAGTTGAGTTCAACTCAGGGCCCATACAAGAGTTCTATCTTGAACATGAAATTTTGCGTGAAGGTAGCTATGCGGACACACCACAACAAAATAAAAGGGTAGAATGCAAATATCGCCACATTCTCAATGTGACAAGGGCCCTTAGATTTCAAGCCAACCTACCAATCCAAAATTGGGGGAAGTGCATCCTCACAGTGACCTATTTGATAAATCAGGCTCTAACCAAATCGTTAAAGGGATAAACACCTTATGAGGTTATTTTTAAGTGCAAACCCACATATGATCAGCTGTGAACTTTCGGTGTCTTATGCTATGCATGAAACAATCCAAGGTAGAATGATAAATTTGCACCAAGGAGTAGGTGTTGTGTCTTTCTTAGGTATCCATTTAGCAAAAAGAGGTGGAAGGTGCAAGACTTAGACACACACGAGGTGTTCATCACAAGGGATGTAATATTTTGCGAAGATGTTTTTCCTTTTACACCACAAAGAAGGACACTTATGAAGGACACTTATGGAGAATAAATAACAAGAAAATGACTGGAGGCAATAGGTTGTGATTGATGATGAAACTGGGCCTGGTGATAATTCTAAGTCCAGCCTGGTGGCAGTAACTGATCCGTTAGGAGCCCAACAACAAGAGAGGAGGATCGAAGATGGAGGCAGTAGCAGATTAGGCCTAGTCCAGCGAAGAGAAAACATGATAGAAGGCAGGAGGAGTAGTAAACTGTCGGGCCCAGCAAATCATTAGTGGCCCAGTGCGTTGCAGCAGCCTGGGTTGATCGGTTCTGCTAACTTGGGTTCCGACGCAATGATCGAAGATGACCTAAGTCTACAAGGGGAGTCATAGGGACAACACTAGGAGCCCGGTCTGCCACAAGCCATGTGTGATGCAGGCCCAAACAGTACACATAGCTTGTTGCATTTAAATTTACATCAAGTACACAGTGTAGTTGTAACTAGCAACCAACAAGTACGGCTGTATCCACAGGGAACCTGCTTTCATCTACCACAACTAATCAATCTACTCAATCAGGCAAATCAAAGTTATAGGTTTAGATATAAACTAAGAGAATGATAACAACTAAGGAATTGAATAAGAGAGCACAATATTAAAATGCCTAGGTTGGAATTAACAGTACAATTATGCCAACAAATCAATTACTAGCCCCATCAAACAAAACTAAGCATGCATTATGAATGGATAGATTGTCAATCAAGCCCATTTCCTCCCTCTCTAAAAGGTCAAAGGCTAAACCTAGAACTAAACACACATATTTTCAATGGACTAAGTTAAAGGATTACAAGGTCTACAATCTCTAATCCCAATTAGAACTTTAATTATTTTCATATCAAAATCCTAATTGTATACTAAGTCACGCAAGATAAATGTTTCGTTTCTCAATGCTCCTCTAAACCCGAATAATATGAGATGAACATTCTTTCAAGCAATTCGTCTAACACATGGTGCACATAGTAGAAATCATGAATATGAACATGGGGAAAGTAAGGGTTCTGGGGCTAAATCATGATTCAACTAAACATAATCGGTATTAATCCCAACCTAAGTTGGAAAATTTAGCCTAGAACCATATTGAATATCAAAATCACAAAACTCAATTCAACAAGCATGGTTCACACAAAACCCTAGAATAACAATGAAGAGTAGAGAGAGAATCAAGAAACAAACTTGAATTAATCATACACGGAAAGTAGAATAATCTTCAATGGTAGCCAATTCAACCCAGAAGTACTGAGGAAATCTCCTAACAAAACCCTAAAAATCGCCTAAGAAAAGTGCTCTCAAAGGAAAACCAAAAGATGCCAAAAAACAACCCCCGAAAAAAAATAAGTCGTGTAAAACTGGGGGACGCACGGCCATACAAAAACACATAGCCAGTTTTGCAACTCTGCAGGAACTTTCTCCCTTAGGTTCCTGGCCATGCAAAAGTATATGGCCAGCTGTGCAACTTTCTGGCTTCAATTTTTGACTTATACAACCATGCTTACATGCACGACTAGCCATAAAGTGTCTTCCCTTTAATTCCTTAAGCCTTTGACCCATTCATTTAATCCTCGAACCTCCTTCCTTCCCGTAGTATTACCCCTTGTTCATTTTTGAGCCAATAAGTGCTAAAATTCTTCCGATTAAGACCAGCACACCTACAAAAAGGAGATTCGGTCCAAGTAAGTTAATCATAAGCAAAGAAGAGCAAATTTTTGCCAAATCTTCTACTAATCTTAGGGAATATATGGAAAAGGTTGGTGAAATTAAAGGGTCCAAATGGTGAAATCATAGGTTTATCATAGCTCATAGATTGGAAAACCTCCAGCCCATCTCGATGATCACGTATGCTACAACTGTTGCACCTATATTTGACCTCATTTTATCCCTTATTTGATCCACTTTTCTCATGGTTTTCATGCCGAATCTAGATGAGAAAGGGCCAAATTCACTTCTTTTGACTCAATTGTGCTTATAATATGTTTTGTCTTACTTTTAGGAGAAATTCTCAGGTTTTGATAGAAAGGAAGACCTTAGGAGCGATTTCAAAGAAGAAAAGAGGTCTATCGAAGCCCGGGAGCCAACGGAAGACGCGTGGAAGAAGGCACGGCCGTGCAATAGGGGTAGGCACAGCCATGCAATGAACACCGAAGCTGCGCACGTGCAGCACGGCCACACGCACGGACGTGCGTGGTGCACGGTTGGCCGTGCATCATGGCACGGTCGTGCGTCCCTCGGGCCTGCGCGGCGGAGCAGTTTTTCAATCTTTATAAGCAGCTCTTCTCTCTTTCTTGAGAGGTCGTTCGGGCTTCTCCTAGGGTAATTTTTAGAGTAGTTTAGGTTAGGTTTTAGCCAATAAAAAACCTCAATAGGAGGATTAGATTAGGATTGTAGTTTGTATTTCGGGATTTAAGCTTGTGGATTTCCAATCCTTCAATCAATTCAAGCATAGGTTTTTCTCTTTCTCCCTCTCTCTTTATTTCATGTTTTTGTTCTTGTTTTCATTTTGTTAGTTTAATTCTTTCATTTCATTTGCTTAGTTTAAATGTTTAGTTTTTATTATGATTTTATGTTTCCTTTAGTTTTCATTCATGCCAGTTTAGATTAATTCCTCTTTTGTTCATGTTTATGTTCTTATTTGCTAGTTTATGCTTAGTTTAGATTTTCATATTCTCGTGTTTAATTAGTCGTTAATCTTGGTTGATTGGATTATGGCTAGCCCTTGATAGCTAATTAACCTTGTTTAGGCCTCAGCCCTCCCTTGTTTATGCCTAGAACTTAGAGTTTTCTTTCATACCCGTCAAGTGTTCGATGAAATAGTGCGAGAACTTTCATTCGTGTTTTGAAGCAATCGACTTATGCTGAGAGGTGAGGTCGACTATCTAGTGTGGGTAGAAAGAATAGCTGGGATTGGGACATAAAAATAGTTTCGTCGCTAGGTAGGTCAAGGGTTACCAATCTTATAGTTTAATTGAATTAATTCAATGAAAATAGAAGGTTAGAATAATTAGGCGAACTCATGAACCTTGAGAGAGGGCTTGGACAGTTTTAATGATGCAACCGACCATCTCTGAATACTAGCGTAATTTGGGAAGGTGAGGGCTTAACTTGATTACTTAATTCATCTTAGATCTAATCATAGCTCATTTGTTTTTGCTTTAGTAGTTTAGTTCTATTTTCTATCCCCTTCGATTTTGCCTAACTTGAGATGCTTTAGTTAGCCATGGTAGTTGGAAACACAACTCTCTGTGGACGACACCATAAGTACTTAATGATGCACCTTGCACTTGGAGTTTATAAATATTAAAACTCCGTTTTTCCCTAATAAGTTTTTGGCACCGTTGTCGAGGAGTTGGCGTCTTTCAATATTGGGATTTATTTGAGCATTCGAGACTAGGCATTTTAGAAAATCCAAAAAAAAATCCAAAAAAATTTTAAAAATCAAAAGTTTAAAAAAAAAAATTCAAGATGGCTATCTTCCATTTACCTCAGTTTGAGTATGAACCTTTTTAGCACTACTTGTCTAGGTTGAATGATTATTGTGCTCAATATGTGCTTTTTCAATATGAGGAATGGGAAATATGTGATACTATGTTTGAGAGGATAATGCCTGAGACTCAAGCCATCCTTGAGTCTATGTGTTAATCTTTAGCTATTGATGACATGTAGGATTTGTTTGAGTCTCTGGCTTAGCATCAATGGCAATCTGATGATGCTAGGCGCCCATATCATCACTACTCTTCTTACCCTCATGTGTTATGTTCTTATTGTTCATCTTTTGACCACGATGTGAATTCTTGTCCTTATTATGATGTTTTCGATGAATGTTATGCTAGACTTAATGCCATAATAGGGACAATGAATGAGCAATATGAGCGTTTTGTTAATAGGATGAGGGAGTGTGGTTTATTGCATGAGATCGACCCTAGTCTATCTTACCCTAGACTTGAGACTCGTCTCTATGATGATTGTGAGTCTTCCCATCCCTAAGATTCTAATGTTGTTGATGATGCACCTTTGCTCGACCTAGGGGAAGTGTTTGACCCTCCCTTGACCCCATTGACATTTGTTACTCTATCCTTTTCTAGCACACCCATGGACACTAGTGTTAGTGACTCAATCTTACTTGCTTCTCCCCTTCCTTTAGCTCAATACACGGGGTTAGAGATCGGCAAGACTTCTCGGGGTGATGCTAGTTCTGTAGAGGATGTTTTACTTTCTTGGTCAGGAGGACTTACATTGGTTGAGCTACATCTTGAGGAGGCTCCTTTCAAGGAGTGGTGCGATGATAGTTTAGTGGTTGGCGCCGCTCCTAGCATTGAGCATATTGATCCCATTTACATCGAGCCACTTGACTTAACCCCCATTTCATTCCCTTTACTTCCCACTAACCCCTCTCTTTGTCATGCATTTCATGAGTCCCTAGGTGATATTAGCAGGTTTTGCCCCCATTTGATCCATATTGCGCATACCTAGAGGATGTGCCTAGGAAAATCATGTGGAGTAATTTCTTTGATCATGATTTTGATTTCTCTATGGCATTTGATGAGTTTAGGAGGGCACTAACATTGTCTGCTCCAGCTTTACTAGTGTTCTCTTATTCACACCATTCTGAGATGCATGCAGCAGTGCACGACAAGCTCTTACGAGCATTGACCGTGTCCGAGTTGCCGACTCACATCTTGAGAGACAAGGAGTTGCGCCCTTGTGGCATAGTTTGGGTACAATCAGTACCCTACTTGGTATAATCGTTTCCACTCTTCCCCCCTTCTTTTTATTTTTAATTTTTCTCTTTTTGTTTTTGTTTAGTTATAGATATTAAGATTGTACTTTTATGGTGATCATTTTGAGGAGTAATTTGGGTTTTGTTGAGCCATTGATGGCTATGATTACCATTTTTGTGGTGTTGTGGATATTTGTGTGTTGTGATTGATGGTGTTGATGGATTGGTATATCTTTATTTTTGGTGTTTAGTTTTGTATATATGTGTGGTCTTGTTTTTGATTTTGTGAGTGTTTTTGGGAGAGTGTACTAGCTTGTATACGTGTGCAGGTTTCGTATTCTTGTGTGTTTGTTTTGTCTTGTGTGTCTTGTATGTGATTTCATTTGTTTTTTTTGTTTTTGTATATTTTGTGATTGGTGATGACTCTCAGCTCCCAATGAGGATATTATGAGATTTAGGTATGGGGGTGGGGTTATCTGTCCTTTTATTCTTATTTTTGTGAAAATTTTTCATTTATTTTTGTGTAAATTCTTTAATTTTTCTCCTTGTTTTGTAAAATTTTTCCTTTTTTTGATTTAGGGGAGTTTTGTACTATTTGATCAGCCATGATCTCCGGCACGTTGGCTATTAGCTCGTATGTAAATATAATATGCATGATAGATATTCGTCCCAAGTCTGTCATTTTAGGCATCAGTTCTAACCCCAACAGTCCATTGTAATTTTGCTATCCCATCTTGATTTATGTATTATCATTATCTTACATTTTCAGTCTTCCATGATCAGCTCTCCCACTTGTCTACTGCACAGTTACCTTTGTATGTGCTTGCACCCCTTTTCCAAAAACAAAAACAAAAACAAAAACAAACAAACTCATGCACTACTGGGTGTATCCCTTTGAGGCGCGGCAAGAGTTTAGAATGACAAAGAAGAAGAAAAAAAAGGGGAGGAAGAAAAGAGTTTGGAATGACAAGTACCCCTTTGAGGCATGTACTACTGATTGCTACCCTTTGAGGTAATACTGCTACTGGGGAAGCTTGTTTTCCATGTTAGCAAATTAATAAGGTATCTTGTGTCAGTTAAGTGGGATTGAGTTTGATTTTGGTAAGTCAAAGTCTTAGGGTGATGATACACTTACACACTTAGGCACCAGGATGGATTCAATGTTTTCTCCTGCATCGTGGGGTGAAAAGCTGGTGTCTGGATGCTGTTGTTTAGGATGATGTATTCTGAAATGCATATAATGCTTGTGTACAGGCTGATACCTGAGTTACTAGGGGTTTTGGTTGATCCGAGTCCTAACCTATCCAAACCATACTACGAACTAGAGATGGCCGATTGCACCATCAAAGACCGCCCAAGCCCTCTCTCAAGGGTCATGAGCTAGTATAACTCGCGTAACCACCTACTTTCGTAGGGTCAGTCGAATTAGACCACAAAACTAGCAACCCCGGACCTAGCTCGATTCGGATACTACTTTCGTGTCCCGAACTCGGCCATTCCCTCTCCCACACTAGCAAATTGACCTCACCTCTCAGCATAAGTCAATCGCCCAAAAATATGGATGAAAACCCTCTCAGGCATTTCATCGAACACTTGGCGGGCGTGAAGGAAAACTCTAAGTTCTAGGCATAGATTGGTATGGTTAGGCCTAGTACAAGATCAATTAGCCATCAAGAGGCTAATCACAACCCAAGCCAACACAATCTACCAACTAAACATCAAAAACGAATCAAAACCTAAACTACCAAACCAGTGCAAGAACACGAAGAACAAAGTAAAGGAAATGAAATACAGCGAATTCAAATAAGTAAATGACATAAATTAACAATGAAATTAAACATATAAATCAAACAAAACAAATACAAGAATCAAAATCAACAAAACATAATTAACAAGAACATAAAAACTAGAGAGATAAAAGAGAAGAAAACTTAGTCTTGAATTGATGAAGAACTTGAAATCAAAGGTTGAATCCAATGTTACAATCTTCAATCCTAAACTAATCTCCCTTCTTAACTAAAATCTAACCTAAACTACTCTAGAAATCGCCAGAGAGACGCCCAAACAAGCTCCCGTGCGACCTCTCGACGACCCCCACAAACAGACGCCCGAACGGACTTAAATAGAAATCGCGAACACGACGAAACGGGGGGGACGGCACGGTCGTGCCATGTGGCACAGCCTGACCGTGCCAGGGTGGCACGGCCACACCGTGCCACTTCACTGGTGGCGCGGTGTCGCCCCCCCGGTTTTGTCCGGTTTTGCCGGTTTTCGTCGGTTTTCGCTGTTTTTCTTCGTTTTGTCTCGTCTTCGTCCCTTTTCGCGACGTTTGCTTGATTTGAAGTTATTTCCTGCAAAACATAAATAAAACAAGTAAAAATCCTAAAAATTAAGTTATTATACGAGAAAAAAGTGGGTGAAAGAGGCACGTAAGATGGGTAAATTTACCATTCAACACACCCCCACACCTATCTTTTGCTCGTCCTCGAGCAAAATAAAAGAAAAACTAAAGTAAACAACTAACTCACTTTCGTAGGAAACGGGGGGGGGACGGCACGGTCGTGCCATGTGGCACAGCCTGACCGTGCCAGGGTGGCACGGCCGTGCCACACCGTGCCACTTCACTGGTGGCGCGGTGTCGCCCCCCCGGTTTTGTCCGGTTTTGCCGGTTTTCGCTGTTTTTCTTCGTTTTGTCTCATCTTCGTCCCTTTTCAAGACGTTTGCTTGATTTGAAGTTATTTCCTGCAAAACATAAATAAAACAAGTAAAAATCCTAAGAATTAAGTCATTATACGAGCAAAAAGTGGGAGAAAGAGGCGCGTAGAACGGGTAAATTTACCGTTCAACACACCCCCACACCTATCTTTTGCTCGTCCTCGAGCAAAATAAAAGAAAAACTAAAGTAAACAACTAACTCACTTTCGTAGGAATCACGGTTGCATTTAGCGTATGCAACAAGCCCTTTAAACCCCTTGGTTACCCCAAGTGGACGAGTAAGGTCTCGTGAGGGTTTGCAGAAGATATACCCACAAAATCTCAAAAAAGAAAAACAAAGAGAAGAGAAACAAAAATTGAAAAATGAAAATGACAAAACAAAATATATACATCAAGGTGAACTGTACACGTTCGGATCAACCAAAACCACCTAGTAGCTCAAGTATCAGTCTATACACAAGCATTATATGCATTTCAGGACAAATCATCCCAAAGAATGGCATCCAGACATCAGCTTTTCACCCCACGACACATGAAAATAATGAATCCATCCTGGTGCCTGGTGTGCAAGTGTATTGTTGCGAGAAAAATAGAGTTTTAATATTTATAAACCACAAGTGCAAGGTGTATCGTTGAGTACTTGGGGTGTCGTCCGCAGGGAATTGGTTTCCAACTACCAGAGTTCACTAGAGCGTCTCAAGCTAGGCAGGATCGAAGGGTGAGAAGGGGAAACTAAACTACGCTACAAATACAGAAACAAACGACTTGGAGTTGTGATTTCAACAAGTGATGAACCAACTAATCAAGACAGGTCCTAACCTACCCGAACCACACCATGAACAAGAGATGGTCGGTTGCACCATCAAAGACCGCCCAAGCCCTCTCTCAAGGGTCATGAGCTAGTCTAACTCGTGTAACCACCTACTTTCGTGGGGTTAGGCGAATTAAACCACAAAACTAGCAACCCCGGACCTAACTCGATTCGGATACTACTTTCGTGTCCCGAACTCGGCTATTCCCTCTCCCACACTAGCAAATTGACCTCACCTCTCAGCATAAGTCAATCGCCCAAAAATATGGATGAAAGCCCTCTCAGGCATTTCATCGAACACTTGGCGGGCGTGAAGGAAAACTCTATGTTCTAGGCAAAGATTGGGCATGATTAGGCCTAGTACAAGATTAATTAGCCATCAAGAGGCTAATCACAATCCAAGCCAACAAAATCTAACAACTAATCATCAAAAACGAATGAAAACCTAAACTAACAAATAAGAACATGAACACGAAGAACGAAACAAAGGCAATGAAATAAAACGAATTCAAACAACTAGATAACATGAATCAACAATGAAAACCAAACATATAAACTTAGGCAAATCAAATACAAGAATTAAAACTAACAAAACATAAACAAGAACAATGAAATAAATAGAGAAAAGGAAGAGGGAAACTTATGCTTGAATTGATTGAAGAACTTGAAATCCACAAGCAAGAATCCCAAAATACAAACAACTGAGATCCTAATCTAATCCTCCTATTGAGGTTTTTATTGGATAAACCTAACCTAAACTAACCTAGAAAATCGCCCAAGGAGAAACCCCGAACGAACCCCCCGAACAAACTGGCAAAAAGGGGTTATATCGCGAACGCAGGCCCGACGCACGGCCGTGCCACCACGCACGGCCGCCCGTGCGCCACCACGCACGGCCAGAACGCACGGCCGTGCGCCTGGCCGTGCTAGCCGTGCGTGGCTTCGGCCACCGGTGCACGGTCGTGCCTCCCTGCAGGATGGCCGTGCACTGCTGTTTTTCGCCTGTTTTCGCTGATTTTCATCGTTTTGTCCCATCTTCGTCCATTTCTGCGACGTTTGCTTGATTTGGAGTTATTTCCTACAAAACATAAATAAAACAAGGTAAAATCCTATAAAATAAAGTTATTATACGAGTAAAAGGTGGGTGAAAGAAGCACGTTAAATGGGTAAATTTACCGTTCAACACACCCCCACACCTATCTTTTGCTCGTCCTCGAGCAAAATAAAAGAAAAACTGAAGTAAACAACTAACTCACTTTCGTAGGAATCACGGTTGCATTTAGCGTATGCAACAAGCCTTTTAAAACCCTTGGTTACCCCAAGTGGACGAGTAAGGTCTCGTGAGGGTTTGCAGAAGATATACCCACAAAATCTCAAAAAGGGAAAACAAAGAAAAGGGAAAACAAAATCGAAAAATGAAAATGACAAAACAAAATATATACATCCGGGTGAACTGTACACGTTCGGATTAACCAAAATCCCCTAGTAGCTCAAGTATTAGTCTGTACACAAGCGTTATATGCATTTCAGGACACATCATCCCAAAGAATGGCATTCAGATATCAGTTTTTCACCCCACAACGCATGAAAATAATGAATCCATCCTGGTGCCTGTGTGCAAGTGTATCATCACCCTGAAACTAAGCCTACCAAAACCAAACTCAATCCCACGCAATTGAGACAAGCTACCTTTTCGAATGGCTAGCATGGAAAGCAGGCTTCCCCAGTAGCAGTATTGCCTCAAAGGGTAACACCCAGTAGCGCATGCCTCAAAGGGTTACTTGTCATTTCCAACTCTTTTCTTCCCCACTTTTTTTCTTTCCATTATTATTTTTTTTCATTACAAACTCATGTCACGCCTCAAAGGGATGCACCCAGTAGCGTTTGAATTTGTTTGTTTTTTTTGCTTTTGTTTTGGAAAAAGGGGGTGCCAGCGCATATAAAGGGAACTGTGCAGTAGACAGTGGGAGAGTCGATCGTGAAAGACTAAGAATTCAGGATGATGACAATACATGAATTCAGGACCGGATTGCAAAATTACGATGGACTGTTGGGGTTAGAACTGAGGTCTAAAACGACAGATTGGGGATGAATATCTATCATACACATTATACTTATATACGAACTAACAGTCAAGGTATCAGGGATCAAGGCTGATCAAAATAGTACAAAACTCCCCTAAATGCAAAAAGAAAAGGAAAAATTATACAAAAAGGAGAAAAATTGAAAAATTTACACAAAAATGAAAAATGTTTACAAAAATAAGAAGAAAAAGGGGAGATGACCCCACCCCCACACCTAAATCTCACAATGTCCTCATTGGGAGTCGTGAGTCATCACCAACACACAAAAATAAAGAAAACAAAATCACACACAAGAAAAACGAAAGTCAACATAAATATGTACAAGCTAACACACTCTCCCAAAAACACAATCTCACCCAAAATAACAACACGATCACACATATATACAAACTACACCACCAAAAACAAATATGGATCAATCCAACAACACCACCAATCACAACACAATAAAAATCCACAAAAACAAAAAAATGGTGATCATAGCCAACAACGGCTCAACAATATCCAAATTTCACCACAGGATGATCACCAACCAAAACACAATCCTAATATCCACAACTAAACAAAAATAAAAAGAAAAAAAAAGAAAAATAGAAAGAAGGGGGGGAAGAGTGAGAACGAGTATACCAGGTCGGGTACTGAATGTACCCGAACTATGCCATGACGGCTTAAGGAGCATCAGTCACTCCTTGCCGCTCAAGATGCGAGTCGTCAGCTCGGATGCAGTCAAAGCTCTCAGGAGCTTATCATGCATAGCTGCATGTAACTCGGAATGGTGTGAGTAAGGGAACACTGGTAAAGATGGAGCAAACAAAGTTAGTGCCCTCTTAAACTCACCAAATACCTGTGAGAAATCAGCAGAAAAATCAAATGCAATAGTCAACGCGATTTCTCCAGGCATGCCCTCTAGTTACGGACGAGAAGGATCAAGGAGGGGGTCATACCCTCTAAAAGTACCTAGAGACTTACGGCAGGCAGCCTCATTCCCCTCAAGTATCACAAGAGGATCGATAAGCGACAAATCACAACACTTAGGGGAATGGGAGGGTGGTGAATATGAATAGGAAGCATGGGATGTATCAAGAGAGGTGGGGGATATATTATCAACAAAATCAGGACTAGTTGGCCCTGTAACCACAACATCCATGCATGAAGTCCCTGTGGGAGTCCCATAAAAAGTATGCACCTCAATAGAAACATTGTCGGACTCAGACCAAGTATCATCCTCCTCAACACTAGCGCTAACGTCAAAGGTCTCACCTACCTCGAACTCCGTCGACTGAGCTAAAGGGGAAGGTGTATCAGGAAAGGTCATGATAAGCGCAGTGTTGTCCCAAAGGGTATTAGGAAAGGATGAAGCAACAGTGAGTGAAGGGATCAAGGGAGGGTCGACTACGTCCTCTAGTCCGAACTCTAGAGGTGGTAAAGACGCACCATCATCACACAGATTGACATCAAGTCTAGGAGCACTAGAACTAGGGTCAGTCTCGGGTGATATGTCATACTCCCGCATTTTATTAACAAACTCAGCAAACTCAACTTGTTGCCTATTCATTGTCTCTATCATATTGCTAAGTCTAGCAAAGCCTTCATTAGAAATATGATAGGGACAAGAAGTACTGGCGTGGTCAGAACAATGGCAAATTTCGCACACAGGAGGGGCATCATTAGGGATGCAAGGGGGTGGGGTACAAGAATCAGAACAACTAGTTTCAAATTCATAAGTATCCCAAGCCAACCACTCAAGTAATTCCCAAGCTTCATCAACATTTCGAGCATAGAAGTCCCAATGCTCCAAAAGAGCACGGATCTCACAATTCACACCCTCATCAACAACATGCAATATTTCCCATTTCCCATATAAACATCCACAAGAAGCACATTGAGCAAGATAAGCATGTAAACGATCCCAATAACGGTAAAATAGTTCTTGCTCACATTGGGGAAAATGGAAAATTGCCATTGAATTTTTTTTGAAATTTTTTTTTTTTTGGATTTTTAAAAGGCCTAGCCTCGAATGCTAAAGTAAACCCTAATATTGAAAAACGCCAATTCCCCGGCAACGGCGCCAAAAACTTGTTGCGAGAAAAACAGAGTTTTAATATTTATAAACCCCAAGTGCAAGGTATGTCGTTGAGTACTTGGGGTGTCGTCCACAGGGAATTGGGTTTCCAACTACCAGAGTTCACTAGAGCGTCTCAAACTAGACAGGATCGAAGGGTGAGAAGGGGAAACTAAACTACGCTACAAATACAGAAACAAACGACTTGGAGTTGTGATTTCACCAAGTGATGAACCAACTAATCAAGACAGGTCCTAACCTACCCGAACCACACCATGAACAAGAGATGATCGGTTGCACCATCAAAGACCGCCCAAGCCCTCTCTCAAGGGTCATGAGCTAGTCTAACTCGTGTAACCACCTACTTTCGTGGGGTTAGGTGAATTAGACCACAAAACTAGCAACCCCGGACCTAACTCGATTCGGATACTACTTTCGTGTCCCGAACTCGGCCATTCCTTCTCCCACACTAACAAATTGACCTCCCCTCTCAGCATAAGTCAATCGCCCAAAAAATATGGATGAAAGCCCTCTCAGGCATTTCATCGAACACTTGGCGGGCGTGAAGGAAAACTCTAGGTTCTAGGCATAGATTGGGTATGGTTAGGCCAATTACAAGATTAATTAGCCATTCAGAGGCTAATCACAATCCAAGCCAACACAATCTACCAACTAAACATCAAAAACGAATGAAAACCTAAACTAACAAATAAGAACATGAACACGAAGAACGAAACAAAGGCAATGAAATAAAACGAATTCAAACAACTAGATAACATGAATCAACAATGAAAACCAAACATATAAACTTAGGCAAATCAAATACAATAATTAAAACTAACAAAACATAAACAAGAACAATGAAATAAATAGAGAAAAGGAAGAGAGAAACTTATGCTTGAATTGATTAAAGAACTTGAAATCCACAAGCAAGAATCCCAAAATACAAACAATTGAGATCCTAATCTAATCCTCCTATTGAGGTTTTTATTGGATAAACCTAACCTAAACTAACCTAGAAAATCGCCCAAGGAGAAACCCCGAACGAACTCCCCGAACAAACTGCAAAAAAGGGGTTATATCGCGAACGCAGGCGCCCCGACGCACTGGCCGTCGCCACCCACGCACACGCCCGCACGTGCGCCAACCGCACGGCCAGAACGCACGGCCGTGCGCCTGGCCTGTGCTGGCCGGGGCGTGGCTTCGGCCACCGGTGCACGGCCGTGCCTCCCTGCAGGATGGCCGTGCACTGCTGTTTTTCGCCTGTTTTCGCTGATTTTCATCGTTTTGACCCATTTTCGTCCCTTTCTGCGACGTTTGCTTGATTTGGAGTTATTTCCTACAAAACATAAATAAAACAAGGTAAAAATCCTAAAGATTATGTTATTATACGAGCAAAAAGTGGGTGAAAGAGGCACGTAAATAGGTAAATTTACCGTTCAACACACCCCCACACCTATCTTTTGCTCGTCCTCGAGCAAAATAAAAGAAAAACTAAAGTGAACAACTAACTCACTTTCGTAGGAATCACGGTTGCATTTAGCGTATGCAACAAGCCCTTTAAACCCCTTGGTCCCCCCAAGTGGACGAGTAAGGTCTCGTGAGGGTTTGCAGAAGATATACCCACAAAATCTCAAAAAGGGAAAACAAAGAAAAGGGAAAACAAAATCGAAAAATGAACATGACAAAACAAAATATATACATCCGGGTGAACTATACACGTTCGGATCAACCAAAACCCCCTAGTAGCTCAAGTATTAGTCTGTACACAAGCGTTATATGCATTTCAGGACACATCATCCCAAAGAATGGCATTCAGATATCAGTTTTTCACCCCACAACGCATGGAAATAATGAATCCATCCTGGTGCCTGTGTGCAAGTGTATCATCACCCTGAAACTAAGCCTACCAAAACAAAACTCAATCCCACGCAATTGACACAAGCTACCTTTTCAAATGGCTAGCTTGGAAAGCAGGCTTCCCCAGTAGCAGTATTGCCTCAAAGGGTAACACCCAGTAGCGCATGCCTCAAAGGGGTACTTGTCATTTCCAACTCTTTTCTTCCCCACTTGTTTTTCTTTTCCATTATTTTTTTTTTTCATTACAAACTCATGTCACGCCTCAAAGGGATGCACCCAGTAGCGTTTGAATTTGTTTGTTTTTTTTTGCTTTTGTTTTGGAAAAAGGGGGTGCTAGCGCATATAAAGGGAACTGTGCAGTAGACAGTGGGAGAGTCGATCGTGAAAGGCTAAAAATTCAAGATGATGACAATACATGAATTCAGGACCGGATTGCAAAATTACGATAGACTGTTGGGGTTAGAACTGAGGTCTAAAACAACAGACTGGGGATGAACATCTATCATGCACATTATACTTATATACGAGCTAATAGTCAAGGTATCAAGGATCAAGGCTGATCAAAATAGTACAAAACTCCCTTAAATGCAAAAAGAAAAGAAAAATTTGTACAAAAAGGGGAAAAAATGAAAAATTTATACAAAAAATGAAAAATTTTCACAAAAATAAGAAGAAAAAGGGGAGATGACCCCACCCCCACACCTAAATCTCACAATGTCCTCATTGGGAGTCGTGAGTCATCACCAACACACAAAAATAAAGAGAACAAAATCACACACAAGAAAAACGAAAATCGACAAAAATATGTACAAGCTAACACACTCTCCCAAAAACACAATCTCACCCAAAATAACAACACGATCACACATATATACAAACTACACCACCAAAAACAAATATGGATCAATCCAACAACACCACCAATCACAACACAATAAAAATCCACAAAAACAAAAAAATGGTGATCATAGCCAACAACGGCTCAACAATATCCAAATTTCACCACAGGATGATCACCAACCAAAACACAATCCTAATATCCACAACTAAAAAATAAAAAGAAAAAAAAGAAAAATAGAAAGAAGGGGGGGAAGAGTGAGAACGAGTATACCAGGTCGGGTACTGAATGTACCCGAACTATTCCATGACGACTTAAGGAGCATCGGCCACTCCTTGCCGCTCAAGATACGAGTCGTCAGCTCGGATGCAGTCAAAGCTCTCAGGAGCTTATCATGCATAGCTGCATGTAGCTCGGAATGGTGTGAGTAAGGGAACACTGGTAAAGATGGAGCAAACAAAGTTAGTACCCTCTTAAACTCACCAAATACCTGTAAGAAATTAGCAGAAAAATCAAATGTAATAGTCAACGCGATTTCTCCATGCATGCCCTCTAGGTACGGATGAGAAGGATCAAGGAGGGGTTCATACCCTCTAAAAGTACCTAGAGACTTACGGCAGGCAGCCTCATTCCCCTCAAGTATCACAAGAGGATCGATAAGCGACAAATCACAACACTTAGGGGAATGGGAGGGTGGTGAACATGAATAGGAAGCATGGGATGTATAAAAAGAGGTGGGGGATATATTATCAACAAAATCAGGACTAGTTGGCCCTGCAACCACAACATCCATGCATGAAGTCCCTGTGGGAGTCCCATAAAAAGTATGCACCTCAATAGAA
>JAKOGI010003213.1:50000-62419 GCA_029747015.1 Carnegiea gigantea | reverse complement strand
ATTACTTAGCCTATGTGTGTATCTCTCCCTCTCTGTCTCTCTATATGTAAATATATGTGTGTGTGCGTGCGCGCGTGAATTAGTTAGGCTATGTGATGAGTTGTTTTTTCACTTATGCATATACATTTGTATATATACATATGTGTACATATATATATATATATATATATATATATATATTACACATATATATATATATATATTTATATATACATATGGTATATATATAACATATATATGCCCCCATATTGAGTGTGCATGTTTATTGATATGTATATCTGTGTATTTGTAACATAACGTGTGTGTATATATGTATATATATATATATATATATATATATATATATATATATATAATATATATATACATTATTATATAATATATATATATATATAATATATATATATATTATATATATATATATATATATATATATGCTTATAGATATACACCACCGCGTGGCACACAGACATGTATTCATATATAATATATCTATATATATATATATAATATAATGTGTGCATTTGTATATGTATATGTATATCTGTATATGTGTATATACATATACATATATAATATATATATAATATATTATATATTATAATATATATATATATATATATATACATATATATATATATATATGTGTGTGTGTGTGTGTGTGTGTGTGTGTATATATATATAGACACACACACAAGCTTGTTTCAACATTCGTAAATTATTTCCAAGGCTAAGTGCGTGATTTAACTAAACAAGCAGACATCGATTCGAGGTGTTCATTTATTATTTCGAAGTCGCTGTTCAGGTATAAACTAACTAATCACACAACTGTCAATTCCAAGCATACTCATTTCTTTTCGAAGTTATTAATCAAGCATGAATTGACTAAGTGTACATGTATCGATTCTAAACATTTAGATTTCAGTTCAAAGTTATTAAACGAACGTAAATTGATTAAGTATGCATGTATCGATTCTAAACATTCATATTTCACTTCGAAGTTATTAAATGAACATGACTTAACCAAGCGTTCATGTATCTAATCTAAACAGGCATATTGCATTTCGAAGCTATTTTTCAGGCATATATTAACTAGATAGACTTGAATCGATTCTAAACATGCATAACTCATTTTAAAGCTACTTTTTAGGCATGTATTAACTAAATATACTTGAATCGATTCTGAACATGCATAATTCATTTCGAAGCTACATTTTAGGCATGTATTAACTAAATATACTTGAATCGATTCTCAACATGTATAACTAATTTCGAAGCTAACTACTTTTCAGGCATGTATTAACTAAATATACTTGAATTGATTCTAAAAATGCATAATTCATTTTGAAGTCACTTTCAGGCATAGACTAACTAAACTTAACATGCATCAATTTAAGCTAAATTCAGCTGAAACAGAACATATGTAATCCCAATTGATCTGACTAATCCTAAACTCACATGTGACCCAACTAAAGGTTAAAACAATTTCGAAGCTACTAATTCTTAGGAGGCGAGAAACACCCACCTGGACTCCAAGCTATGGACCCGTTCTAAGTGCTTTTGAGCTCGATTTGGATGCTAGAAAATCTCAATCTTTAGCCTAATTAGTCCTAAATGCACACCTAGTAGCTGAGACCAAACCCTAGCTCCAATGTCTCGCCTGAACCGAAACCCTAGCTCTTGAGTTTAAGGTTTTTGTGCATGGTTTGGGTCGGATTCGACCCTTAATTTATAGAGAGGTCGCTTCTTGGGTGTTTGGCCGGATTCCGGCATGTTCGCGCCACCCAGGACCGACCCGTACGTGGTTAGGATTGCTCTGGCTCGCGGTGCAATCTTGGAGGAAAGAGAGCAGAGGAGTTGGTGCTGCTGTTGGCTGCGCACAAGGACCAGCGTGGTCCTTCCCTGGTTCACCGGTGATGCGCGTGGCGGTGGTGGCAGACCAGTGGTTCTCTGGGTTTCGCGTGAGCAAGAAGGAGAAGAAGAGAAGCAGAGGAGAGAGAGGGGGTTGGGGGTTTCGGGGTCTGAGGCTCGAAATTCATCCCCTCCTTTTCACTATTTCTCTTTTTCCTTTTTTTTGTTTAAAAGCTACACTAGTTAAATCCTGTTCCCAATTTTGTTATTGATCGGTCTAAGCTCGGGTTGAAACACCCTACTTCTGGCATCCTAATTAAACTTAGGAAATGACTAAATAGCTCAAATAATGATATTGAAGGTATGAGTTCGCATCAGCTCAAGAATTTTCTAAATAATTGACTAAAATATTGATAATATAAACAGCGACGAAATATTCTTTTTAGTAAAATTATCACTCATATAGGCACATAAATAATAATTCAACTCATATAGTTACTAAAAATATGATTTTATAACGTAAAAAGCAAGTCAGTTAGCTTAACGTAAAATAAGGAACGCGGGTCTTACACTCTCCCCACCTTCAAGGAATTTCGTCCTCGAAATTCTAAACCTAAGTTCGGTTATTCCTAGAATGTACGCACACAAACCATGATCTATACGGTAGGTTTCCAAAAGGTTTCACTTTGCAATCTCTACTTCTTTTAAATCGAAAGAAAATGGCTTATGGTATCTAGTCTCCTCCTTACCAATCCTCTTGAAGTGTCTACTCACTCTATTTAGGTGCCGAGGGTAAATCGCATTGAAAAAGGGTAAATGAGTTGGCATGGAAACCATATTGAGTTCGTTTTGAAAATGAACATAGATTTTCGATAATCTAGACTCAGTTCGTATGGCAAGCGATAATTCTATGCATATGCATCTATAAGTGGGCATCTAAAGGCATGACAATCGGAACAATGACGTCTTAAGGTCATACACTAGTAGTCTCATTCTAAAATATGAATTCAAGTCACCTTTGGGATCACAATTGTTAGCTTAGAGATTCCTATAACACATTAGAATAATAAGAATGTCACATAGCACCACATAGCATTATTTAAGTACAATAGCATCACATAGTATTGTATAGTATCAGCAATTCAACGTTCTTAAGCTTAGGAGTTGGAGGCAACATGTAACCAGCTAATGTACATATGGCAGGCAGTTTACAATACAGAAGCATATGTGACCGACATTTCTATGTTTTTATATCGATTCCGGCTAACTTGTAAGCATTTCATTCATGGCAACTTAGACAGGGCATGCTAAAGTCATATGAAAGAGTTAACTTAGTTAGGTTTATTCAAAAGCATGAAGATATTAGGTCATTTTAAAGTTAAATCATTTACTAGAAGGTTACCACGTCACATTAAGATAGCAGAGACTTCAAATTACGCCATATCGGCAATGAAGGGACTTGAAGTGGCATTTGAAATCACATTCGCATCACGTAGAATCAATCACAGAACATACCAAGGGTTAAGATCCACATATAACACGAACTAGCAATACATGTTGATAGGAACAATTTGGGAAGAAAACTCCAAGGTAAGAATGTAAATCGATGATTTTTTGTTTTTGTTTTTAATGGGGGAGACTTTTCTAAGGTTACTACTTGGAGCTGATTATCTCTTAAGTCATAAATTCATATGAATGAATGGTTATGCTCCTAGGTGAGTCCTGGGCCTGTGACTTATGAGCCTACATGCTTCCGCTGTGCTACTCTGATCAATCAAATAAGGGCAAGAATATATGAATACAGGTCTCTAGGGTTATCTCATCATGCTTCAAATACGGCGCATGCAGTTACTTAGCTATAACATGGAATCATCGACGTCACGGAATTTAGTGGTCATGTCATGCTGTGAAGTACCAAACTTAAATTTTCAGAATAACTAAGTCCCATACTAAACCAACTTAAGTCAAGCAAACACCAAGTAGTGCAACAATTTATTCACAAAACACATAACTAGTCATGACCTAATTCTTACAATGCATTAATGACCGCGCATAATAGACGTGAGTGTTCACATATATGATGACATGACCCTAAATGCTCTACCATGCTACTTTCTTACACATGAGATACATATATCTATGGACATGATTTATGTAAATGTAGCTCTATTGTCATCTAGTCACGTATTACATACGTCAGGTTCAACTAATCCAATTACAGCACGAGAAAACAGTATTGAAGGGCTGTAAATGATGATTCAAGAGTCATATTGTGAAAGTAACTACATAAATCAAATCGCTCTAACTAATACAGTCCCATGTTTACTCAAATTCAAATCAAGCAATTGCAGAAACTCATTTTGTTGGCATATGTTCACAAACACATCGATGGCCTCATACAACAACCCTATCTATAGGGACTCTTATCGTCTCACGAAAAGACATCTAGGCAAGTATACATGAATGCAATCCTCATTTAAAACCTAATATCGAGGTTATGCCTTGAGGTTTGTCCAAACTGTTTGGTGTTGGCCAACAATCAACTAACAGGGGGTAGAACAACGGTATTATTGGTTTTATGGATGCACATTGAGGTTTTGTGACGCATTTTCTTGAAAAGGTCACTGTGGAGGTATGAGGAACTCCTATTATAGATGGGAAGGTTCTACTTTATACTATGGGCATCCTTGCTTCAACACTTGGTGCTTGTACTTAAGAAAGTGTTGAAAAGGCATTGACCGTTGTCCGAGGAGGTAACGAGGTGATGTATGCGGTGTAACAATTCCAAAGTTTGCTAGGTTCTTTCTCCCTTGTGCTTTTTAGGTATAGTGGAGTTTCATATAGCTAGGACACCACTAAGAAGTGCTGAAATAACCTAGTGTATCACCACTTGAGTTGCCAACTCAAGATACAACCACTAGGTGTTTGGAGAGCAAACTAAAAGCCAGCTCAATTTCTGATTCAATATGGCGTGATGTGGGCACAAACACGATGAAAGGAGCCTATATGCGCCTCTCGCTCTTACAATTACAATGGCTATCAAAGAAAACACAAGGTATATTTATCAAATACATTAGCTCAGAACATTACAACCTAATTAGAGCTAAAACCAGTATCAGAGTGACACCTAATGGGGTTGGACTTGCTAATCAAGTGAGGTGTCAAAGACCTTAGTGTAAATGGTCGAGTTTAAGCTTGTAGGGTTAACCCAAGCATTATTGTAAAGCAAATGCGAGTCTTTAATTGCAACACAAGACCCAACCAAATACTTAGAAAGGCTTCTAATACGAAGGCACGACCCTAACTCACTAATCGGAAGGCTTTAACTGCTTCTAGCTCTCTCTACCAACCTTTGAGTACGTCCGCTCACTCCATTATGGGGCTCGAGGAGCAAATCGTATTTTAGGAGAAAAGATGAGCTTAGAGTTAAGGCTTTCCAATCATTCGAATTCAAATCATATGTTCGTTAAACTTTCGATTAAGATCTCCAAGGCATATAAGCAAGACAACTTTCGATTGAGCTAACACTTAACGTATCCATGAGAATGTGAGTCACTCGACCTACACCTTAGCAAATGGTTCTTTCATCCATCCAATCAGCTTACTCGAGCCGCACCTAACTAGGTAAATGCGTTAACATTCACATAAAACTTACATTTGCACACAAGGCAGGCATGTATCACGTCATTGCGAATGCATTCCTAAGCAACTATATGAGATACAAGACTCAGGTCACGGCCTATGGTCATAGGACCTTACTCTGATACCATCAATGTAACACCCCCAGCCTCTACGGCCAGGAGTGTTACGTTCTCTTACTTTCTACCTAATTTCTCGGGCAAAACGGATAGAGTTTCCCCTAAAAACTGCCTGTTTCAGGCTAAAAGCCTTACAATAAACCCCTGCAATCAACGAAAGTGTACAACATTTTAAAATAAGCTCAATGGCTATGCACCGGAGTTCATAACTTGACGAGCAACTCACTCGGAGTACTCAAACAATATAGTTTATTAATAAATAAGAAATAAAAGATACAACTCAACGGTTCACACAACCGAAGTATTGGGGTTTGCATCCCAAAACATAACTAACTTTGACCAAGAAGACATCTAACTAATTAGATGGTTGGCTCATATGGCGATACAGGGCAACCTTTATACCATATGCGTTACATGAACTAGAATACTTGGTTTACAAACTAAGAATACATTCTATAACGTCATCAAGCAGTGAGACTACTTCACTTTGGGCACACTTGACTCTCTTTAAGCAAGGGTAACTTCCATTTTGGCATAGCTGACTCAACTTCTTCCTGTCATAAAGAAAACCTAGGGAAAACATGGAAAGAGTAGTGGGATGAGCAACCACATGCTTAGTGAGTGTCCCCTGACCCCCTCAAAATCAAAATCGTTGCAGGCAATAATATCTTTAATAGTCACATATCGCGGATTTATACTTTACTACCATATTAGGCATTCATAAAACCCTTATGAAAGGATCACTAACCATAAACTTCATTTTAACCACTCAAACAGATTTCTAGATCCCTGAATGGCTAAGTACCTTTACTAACAAGTAGTCAAACACATAAGCAAGTAATGAGGCTAGGCACAGAACTTTCTTTCATAGGTTACGTGATATACATGTGAGTTTTACCTTGCCTAACCGATGCACTTACACGAGATGCTTAAACACATGAAGTAGAGATTATACAAGTAGCTTTCTTTTACAGAACATGCACATTCAATCTCATATGCTCGATGCATTATAAGGGTATGGCCACATATTACTTGAAATTGCATTCAACTGTGCTCAGAAACCTTTTTCATTAGGCATTCATAGAAATTTTCCTTTCTTTCGTTGAAAACACTTTTCATAACCTCTTGAGGCTCACATACTCTAAGAGGAATTTCCTTCGTATTGGTCTTATAAGGACCCTTATAAGCTTATCACATTTCATTCATTTTGGCCTCTCAATGGCCCTTAAAAACTTTCTTTCTGAAATACTTAAAATGGCGATATGCCGACTGCTTTTCTTTCCTTATTAGGAAAATACTACTAGCATAAGATCATTACAGGGTGCTGATTGGGTGAGATTTATTCTCAACCCCATAGTAAGACCTAATGCTCACGCATAAGCTCCTACTCCTGGGATGACTACATTTAATATATTGTACCATTACCGTCGTCAGGGTCTTTTAGGGTTTCCTCGTACCAGGACTTATTTCCTAGGCTAACATCATTCATATCATATTGTCCAAAGCACATTATCTTAGCCAATTTAAAGCATATGACTATAATAGCTAATAAGTTTGCTGCTTCTCACAGTGAAATCTTTTGTCATACAACTCACGCCTTTGTAAAATTCTTTAGGGATTCCCCCGTTCAAGAGAGTTTACTCCCAAAACTGTATTCATTTAGTTAAAATAGGCCATCATGCACTAATAATTATAGCTATTATCATTTCAAAACATGAAATCCTTCTTTTTTAAAACTCACTCTTATGCAAATAATCAAACTTAATGACATAGAAAGGGTAGGTGTGCATATATACATATTCAAACACTTCATAATTCAACTTAGCAACATGAGACATACATGGCCTCGCAATCCACACAATTGCAGATAATCACAACCCAGACTCCCTCCTCACACAGCAACCGACCATAAGAAACCTTGAACCACTCATAATTGTACCTTAAACTATCCAACTACCATCTCGGTCTCATTTTCACAATCTAGCATTCTAATCTCTAGGTCATGTTGAAAAGCGGTATGTAAACTCATCGATGCATAGCTTACCAAGCAAGCCAATATGATTCAGCAGCACGTTGTAACCAATAGTTTTAACCATATATATACATACATGTATTTATCCCTATCACATTAACTTGAAAGAACACTTAGCAAGCTGAATTAAACTTACAAGGCATGAAACGCGATTACATTCATGTCTTACGATCAAGGGGTACACATGTTCATTTCAACATTCATAAATTGTTTCCAAGGCTACGAGTGTGATTTAACTAAATAGGCAGACATCGATTCGAGGTGTTCATTTATTATTTCGAAGTGACGGTTCAGGTATAAACTAACTAATCACACAAATGTTGATTCCAAGCATACTCATTTCTTTTCGAAGCTATTAATTGAGCATGAATTGACTAAGTGTACATGTATCGATTCTAAACATTCATATTTCACTTCGAAGTTATTAAACGAACGTAAATTAACTAAGCGTACATATATCAATTCTAACCATTCATATTTCACTTCGAAGTTATTAAACGAACATGAATTAACTAAGCGTTCATGTATCTAATCTAAACAGACATATTTCATTTCGAAGCTATTTTTCAGGCATATATTAACTAAACATACTTGGATCGATTCTAAACATGCATAACTCAGTTCGAAGCTACTTTTTATGCATGTATTAACTAAATATACTTGAATCGATTCTAAACATGCATAATTCATTTCGAAGCTACTTTTCAGGCATGTATTAACTCAATGTACTTGAATCGATTCTAAGCATGCATAATTCATTTCGAAGTCACTTTCAGGCATAGACTAACTAAACTTAACATGCATTGATTTAAACTAAATTCAGCTGAAACAAAACATGCATAATCCTAATCGATCTGACTAATCCTAAACTCACATACAATGCAACTTAAAAGTTAAAACAATTTCGAAACTACTAATACTTAGGAGGCGAGAAACACACACCTGGATTCCAAGCAATGGACCCATTCTAAGCGCTTTTGAGCTCTATTTGGGTGCTGGAAAACCGCAATCCTTGACCCAATTAGTCCCAAACGCATGCCTAGTAGCTGAGACCAAACCTTAGCTCGAATGTCTCGCTTGAACCGAAACCCTAGCTCCTGACTTTAAGGTTTTTGTGAGTGGCTTGGGCCGAATTCAACCCTCAATTTATAGGGGAGGTTGCTTTTTGGGTGCTTGGCCGGATTCCGGCATGTTCGCTCCTCCCAGGGCCAACCACTATGTGGTTGGGATTGCTCTGGTTTGCGGCGAAATCATGGGGGAACGAGAGTGGAGGAGTTGATGGTACTGTTGGCTGCACATAGGGACAAGCGTGGTTCCTCCCTGGTTCGCCAGCGACGTGCTTGGCGGTGGTGGTAGGCCGGTTGCTCTCTGGGTTTCGCGTGAGGAAGAAGGAGAAGGGGAGAAGCAGAGGAGAGAGAGGGCGTCGGGGGTTTCGGGGTCTGAGGCCTGAAATTCATCTGCCCTTTTTCACTATTTCTCTTCTTCCTTTTTTTTTTGGTCCAAAAGCTACACTAGTTAAATCCTATTCCCAATTTCGTTATCGATTGGTCTAAGCTCCGATTGAAACACCCAACATCCGGCATCCTAATTAAACTTGGGAAACGACTAAACAGCTCAAATAACGATTTTGAAGGTATGAGTTCACATTAGCTCAAGGATGTTCTAAATAATTGATGATAATATTAATAATGTAAATAGCGACAAAATATTCTTTTCAATAAAATTATCGTTTATATAGCCACATAAATAATAATTTAACTCATATAGTTACTAAAAATACGATTTTATAACGTAAAAAGCTAGACAGTCAGCTTAACGTAAAATACAGAATGCGGGTCTTACAATAAGTATATACACATACATATGTGCATATATATATGCATATGTATATACATGTATGCATGTATATGTGTATATATATATATATATATATGCACACACACACACACACACACACACACACACACATATCATATATATATATATATATATATATATATATATATATATATATATATATATATATACACTCATATATATATATATTCACACATATATATATGTATATGTGTATATATATATACATATAGATATATATGTTTATACGTATACCTATATATATAGTATAGTATATATATATAATAATATATATATTAATATATATATATAGGTATGGATAGTATATATATATCTATCTATCTATTCTATACTATATATATAATATATATATATAAATATATATATATATTATAAAACACACACACACACACACACAACACACACATATATAATATATATGTATATATATATTATATATATGTAACTATCTATTATGATATGTATAAATATATACATACATACATATATATACACACACACACACACATATATACCTAATAAATGTATAATATATTATACATAAACGACATATATGTCAATATATATATATATATATATATATATATATATATATAATATAAATACAGATATAGATATATATCCTGTATATATATATATATATGTATATATTTATATACTTATATGTATAAATATATACATATACTGTAAGACCCTGCATTTTCGTTTTCCGTTAAGCTAACTAAATTTCCTTTTTACGTTCTAAATTCATATTTTTAGTAACTGTGTGAGTTAAATTATTATTGATGTGCTTTTGGGAGCTGTTATTTTATTAAAAAGAGATTATATTGCTATTATTGTTTTCAAGGTTAATTCATGCGATTTGCACCCTTAAATTATATCGATAGTTAAATTTAGTCGTTATTCGATTTATTTAGTCGTTTCCCGAATACGGTTAGGATTTCAATTTTAGAATTAGTTTCGAGCTTTATGGAAATCGAACCTCGACATATTTGGGAAAGAATAGTCGATAGAAGGTCGTGTTAGTGATTCGCGTTTAGAGTTCGGAATGTGAACTAGACTAGCAGTGCCAATCACTGATCAGCTTGAATCAAAAAAAAAAAGGAAAAGGGACAAAAGGGGGCCCAAGCCCCTTCCCTTTCACGGCAGAAAATGCACGCGAGCAGGGGGGTGGTCCTCAACCCAGCCACAACCCCAACACCGAGAGAGAGAGAGAGAGGGAGGTGTCGCCGGCCAGGCAGCGGCGGAGGCGGCGCTGGCGACCCGCGACACCACGACAGAGAGGGGGCGACAGACCGCGAGCTAGGAAAGGAAGCGGTTTCTCAAACCTTGACCCCCCTCTCTCTGCTCGGCGTCTTCCCTTACACACGACCACCAGCAACCCCATGCCGGCCACCTCCTCCCTCCTCACACCCACATGTCGCCGGCGAGCCCCACAGTGGTCCCTGTTCGCACCAAACCACCACCAACCTGTTTCGCCATCTTTCTCTGTGAATTGAAGCCAAAGCCAGCCACGTTTTCGGTGCTTTGAACCACCGCCACATGCCGGAATCCGGCCATACTTGCCAAAATCGACCCCCATTATAAATTGAGGGGTCGAATTCGACCCAAACCGCACTGAGACTTCATCAAATCGGAAGCTAAGGTTTTGGGTTTAGCAACAGTCGAGCAAGGGTTCAGGTTCAGCGAATTGGGCGTGGTATGGGGCTTGTTCATGTGTTAGTGGACAAGAGCTGGGGGATTGGAGTTGTACGAGCTCTAGAGTCAAGCTAGCAGCCTTGAAATCGAACCTCTAATTTGAAGTCCAGGTGGGTGTTTCTCACCTCCTAAGCTATTACTATTTTCAAAAATGTTTTTCGGCAGATTGATGTTGCATGTCAAGTTAGGGTTCGTTAAATTCATTAGAAATATCAAGAAGTGAGCTATTCATGTTTAGGTTCGATTCATTTGGTTGATTTATGCCTAAGATTGTAAATCGATACGAATTATGTGTGTTTAGCTTCAAGTCGAATCAATTTAGGTGAATCATGCTTGAAATGTTAATTTGAAGTAATTTAAACGTGTTTAGCGTCGATTCGAATCAATGGACGTAAATTATGCCTGAAATGTTAATTCTAGGTGATTTTTATATGTTTAGCCTGAATTCAAATCAAGTAATGTAAGTTATGCCTGAAATGTTAATTCGAAGTGATGTACATATGTTTAGCCTTAATTCGAATGCATATAGTTAATTCATGCCTAAGTTTTTAATTCGAAACGAATTATATATGTTTAGCGTTAATTCGAATGCATATAGTAACCCATGCCTGAAGATTTAGATTGAAATGAGCTATACATGTTTATAATCGTCTCAAGCACGTATAATTAACTCATGCCTAATTAATAGTTTCGAAACGAAATATGAATGTTTAGAATCGACTTTAGTACATTTAGTTAATAGGTACCTGAAAGTTTGGTTCGAAGTAAACTATGCATGTTTAGGATCAAATTTAATATATTTAGTTAACGCATGTTTGAAGGGTTGGCTCAATAAGTGAATGACACGACAAGGGATTGCCTAAGGTTTATTACGTCTTAATGACCTAGAAAGGGTTTAATGACAACCTGGACATAATAAACGAACACCATGAGACCCGTTATGCTCAAAAGGCCTAAATAGGTTTGAATAGTGATTTCGATGCAAGTGATGAATGTTTAGACTCGTGTCATGTCTAAGTGACCTTAACGGATTCGAATGGCAACATGGATGTGACCAATGAAAGTTTAGAGTCGTGTTATGCATAAATGACCAAATTAGACTAAACGGTGAATCGTTTTATGTTTAAATAGAGACTTGATTCATGTCAAGCTTGAAAGGCATGAATAGTTAAGCTTGAATGGCATGAATAGGCTTAAATGTA
>JAKOGI010003213.1:0-45000 GCA_029747015.1 Carnegiea gigantea | reverse complement strand
GTAGCAAGGGATATAATACACAATAAAGATGGCTATTTGGTAGTTGGATTTAACAAGTCAAAGAATACCTCAATCATATTGCCTAAATACATATGCGAAATGTAATCTTGAATAAGAAATAAAGCAAGTTCTAGAGAAATGATGTGAAGGAAGAGTTGTACATGAAAGAAAACATAAACTAAATTGATAAATAGTCTCTAAAAGTTCAAAGACTCATGTGACATCTACCAAGGCCATAACTAGCTCACAAGTAAATACATGCCAAAATTCATGTAAAGAATCATGGGGTAATCAACTCGCACTCAACATATTGTCAAAACATGAAGCTTATTTTTGTAAACTCATTCTTAAACATTTTTATGCACAATTGAGCGAATCAAAGGATTAGACTAAACCTAAGAAGTCTTCCTAGTCACATGGATCATCATCGGAGGATTTTTTTTTTTATTTTAGATTTTTTTTTCATGCATGCTCCTAATAATTATGCAAAGAAAAAAAATGTGCAAAAGCTATGAAAAGAAACCAAAAAAAAAAAGCTAAAATGCAACCTAGAATGAAAAGAAAATAAAGGAAAGAAAAAACTAAATATACTTCTAAACTGCTTCTAAACAAATGAGATTAAAACTTATAGTGAAGCTCGAAAAAAAACTATCACAAATAATATATACAATGCATAAGCACACCTAACCCAATCATACATTAGATGCCAAATGTAATGACTAACTCCCCTATGCTTGAATTATATATTGCCATCAGTGTGGGCACATAGTAGAGAAAGAGAATGGGAGTAGCAAAAAGTAATCAGAAAGGAGGTGGGGGAGGAGGATGCCGTGGTTGTCCATAAGAGATATGCCAATCTCGCTAGCTCTCTAAACAAGCCCTATAGTCCTGGAAATATTGAGTTTGGGTAGCAAGGATCCCACGGAGCTCGTCGTGGTGCTCTTTGACGAAGTCACGAAGAGCAGCATCTGCAGAAGCTACATAAGCTCGAAGAGAAACTTGCTCTTCCTGAATGGACCTAAAGGTGGCTTATAGGTCAATATAGTCAGTAGGGAGTGGTTAGGAAGAAGAGCAAGGTCTGGCTTGACTAGAATAAGGGGGCTAAGGGGGTGCAGGAGGAATAACCCCGGCATCGCCAGGCACCTAATATAGGTTAGTCCCGTGAAGTAAGGTGGTTCGATCAATATTGGGAAGCGGCATAATCCGATCCCCAGGGTAAATCTAGCACAAATGCCTAGCCTTTACTTTATAATGGTTCATAATCTTAAAAGTGGCTTGATGAAGCTGCGTATAGCCAGAGACTCTATCCTCAGGGTTGGGCTTAATACCTGAAAATGTAGCAACAGTTGTCATAATACCATCTATGACTATTCTACCTTTAGTGCTAATAGCAGCACTGTACAATTGCCTGGTCAAAAATGAACAAGGATCAAGCTGGACACCGTCAAACATACAGGATAAGAAATACAACTTAGATAATCTTGGGGCATTCAGACTATCATCCTGAGCAACAACAAGTTAAGATACGCTATGCTACCTGAATGTAAGGGTTCCTACTATGTGTGCCCTTGGATGAACTAGTGATATACCTAACACTTCCCGAAAGCTCACTCCAAAATGCATTTGGGTTGAATTCACGGGGAACTTATCGGTTTGGAAAATCCATACTAGGTGGAAAATCGACTATACTGTTGAAGGGACCTAAGTTCAACTTATATAATTGTCCTTGCAAATAAAATAAAATATACCCGGCTTGACATTGAGGCCCTCTAATGACCATGACATGAAGTGTACTTAGGAGCTCTAAGGTCAGGTCCCGGTATGTATGCTCCTTTATTTCTATAAAATTTCCCATACCTCCCTGTGCAAACAACCACCAAATATCATCTAACATTCCCAAACATGCTAACAATTCCAAATCATAATAATGAGTTGCCACAATCACGCGTTCATTTAAACAATTATATCTAGTAATATAATCGGGGTTTGTTAAACCAATAGGATAAGGAATGTTACCTTGGGCTCATGCAATTGTGGAAGTTCAGGAGGTTTGTTGAGCCGAGGCAGTGCTTGGCTTGATGATCCAACCTCCTTGATACTTTTTTGTCTTTTGGTTGGTACCATTGTTGCAAAATGGAAAAAAAATTGGAGCTAAAATGTAAAAAACAAAATTTGAAGAAGAAAAATGAAGAGTTTAAGTAAAAAGAAGAAGAATTAGAGAGAGATAAATATGGTTATGGTGGATAGGTAAAGGTGAGATGAGTTTGAAGAAGAAGAAGAAGAAAGAGATGAAATTAGTGGAAGAGAGAGAAGGATTAAGTGAAGAGGAAGGATTTTGAGTGGAAATGGAGTAAAAATGAAAAGATATGAGGGAGGATTGAAGGTTTGGTTATGGTGGATTTAGAGAGAAAAGGGAGAGTTAGAGAGAGAAAGGGATAGGTAGAGAGAGAAAGAGTCTAAGAAGAAGATGAAGTTTAGAGAAAGTAGAAGGTTGCCGCGGTCAAAAACCCTTGACCGCGGCCCGTAGCAGGGCACCACGGTCTGTGGCAGTGGGCACGGGTCGACTATGGTTTTTGCTGACACCATAAATTTTTTGATTTCCTGGTTTGGTACCCCACGACTGTGGTTATGGGTTGTTGGCTGTGGTGCCAAACATTTTATTTTTATTATTTTTCTTCTCTTTTTTTTTCTTCATGAAATGATAGAACAACTACAAAAACAATGAAAATCAAAGCTAAGAAAAGGAAAAAAGGGCTTGGGTTGGCTCCCAAGAAGCGCTTTTTTAAGATCAAGAGCTTGACCATATTTCTATGCTTGATCCGCATCAGTGAGTGTATGACATTAGCTTTATAACAGACCAAAAAATCAAATTTGTTCAATCAAAGGTACCATGTAACACCCCCTGCCTCTAGGGCCAAAAGAGTTACATTTACTTAGCTTCTTATTTAAATTCTGAGACGCAACGGACATAGTTTCCCCTAAAAACTAACCGTTTTCAGGCTAAAAGCCTTACAATAAGTCCCTGTAAATCAACGGAAGCACAAAACATTTAAAACATAGCTTAACGGCCATACGCCGGAGTTCATAACTCAACGAGCCACCCGCTCAGGGTACACCAAACAGAATAGTTCATTAATATAGAAAAAATGAAATATACAACTCAATGGTTCACACAACCAGAGTATTGGGGTTTACATCCCAAAACCTGACTAACAATTGACCAAGAAGACATCTAACTAATTAGATAGTTGGCTCGTATGGCCATACAGAGCGACTCGTAATTAATATGCATTATATGATCTAGAAAACTTAGGTTACAACAATTACAAACTAAGAGTACGTTATATTACATCGTCGAACTTGAGAAACTACTTCTATATGGCACACATAACTCTTTTTCAACGAGGGGTAAACTTCAACTCTGCATAAATTGCTTAACTTTCACCTGTCACAAAGAAAACGTAGGGAAAAGAGGAAAGAGTAGTGGGATGAGCAACCACACGCTCAGTGAGTGTCCTCCAACCCCTCTTAAAAGTAAAACTGTTGCAGCCAATAATATCTTTACTAGTCGCATATCACATTTTCATACTTTACTATCATATTAGGCAATCATAAAATTCTTATGGAAATATCACTAATCATAAACTTCACTTTAAGCACTCACACATTTCTAGGTTTCTAAGTGACCAAACTTCTTTCATAACAGGCAGTCAAACACTTAAGCAAGTGATGAGGTTAAGCATAGTGGCTTTCTTTTTCATAAACATAACTTCTTAGCATTCTATTCGAACTATGCATGAAACCCTATTCATATGATGTGCACATAAGGTTATTTCTTTTCAGAATCATACTTTTCCTGGCATTTCATTCATATGGTATGCATAAGATACACATATTTCAAGTCTCAATCAATTCTCATTCATAGAGTATGCATGAAATATGCTCATAAGACTTACTTTTCATATTCGTATCTTACTTAGCATCTCATTCATAAGTTACTCTTAGAACATGAATATGTCATACACAGGAAGCTTTTTTTCTTTTACTGAAGACACTTCATTTAGCCTCTTGAGGCTAATAAAAAACTCTTCTCTTAGCCTCTTGAGGCTCATATTCTTTTAAAAGAATCTCTTCCATCTTGGTCTCATAATGACCCTTAAAAGCTTTCTTTCTAAAATACTTAAAAAGGCGAAACGCCAACTGCTTTTCTTATTTAATCAGAAACTACTCTGGGCATAAGATCATCACAAAGTGTTGGTTGGGAGAGATCTACGTTCAATCCCAGTGAGATTAACTCACACTAAGCTCTCACTCCCGAGATGGCAACTAACTTTGGACCTTAACCCTCGTCAGGGTCTCTAGGAATTACTTCCTAGGCTAGGGATTCTCCAGTTCAAGAAGGTTCACTCTCATCTATTGTCCCTAAGCACTTATCTTAGCCATTTAAACTGGTCATAATGACTAATGAGTTTGCTGCCTCTCACAGCAAAATCCTTTACCATGCAACTCACGCCTTTGTAAAACTCTTTAGGATTCCCCCGTTCGAGCAGGTTTACTCCCAAAACTGTATTCATTTAGTTAAAATATGCCATCATGCACTAATATTTATGGCTACTATTATTTCAAAACATGAAATCCTTCTTTGAAAATCTCACCCTTATACACATAATGTAACTTGAGGACATGGAAGGGAAGGGGGTCCACATGTATCACATTCAAGCATTTCATAATCAATTCATCACAATGAGCCACACATGACCTCGCAATGCATATGATTGTGGTTAATTCACAACCCAAAATCCCTCCTCACAAGCACCGTATCACAAGAACTTCGAACCACTCATAGTTCTTCCTCAAACCATCCAACTACTATCTCAGTTTATAATTTAGTAATCATAACATATTATCATACTAGCTTATAAAGAGATAGGGTTTAGGTACTTACCTGGGCAAGCAGCACCATTCAGCGGTGCGTTATAGCATATATATAAACACATATACATATATATCTATATCGCATCAACTTGAAATAAGCACTTAATGAACCGTATTAAGCTATCAAGGCATGAAACTCAACTAGATTCATGTATTATAGTTAAGAGGGTAAACATGCTCATTTCGTCGTTCGAATGTTGTTTCCAAGCTACTTCACGAGCATAATTCAACTAAATAGGCAAGCATCGATTCAGGGCGTTCATTCATTATTTCGAGGTTGCATTTCAAGCCTAATTTAACCTTTTAAGTATAATGCACTTCAAGACGTTGGTTTAGTATATCGAAGTTACTATTCAAGCATAATGAAGCCATTTAGACATGACACGACTCGAGGTGTTCGTTAAGTGCATCGAAGTTACTATTCAAGCAAAATGAAGCCATTTAGACGTAATACGATTCAAGACGTTCGTTTAGTGCATTGAAGTTACTATTCGAACCTAATTAAGTCATTTAAGCATATTACGATTCTAGGCATTTGTTCATTATAACGAAGTTATTGAATGATCATGAGTTAACTAATCGTACATAGAACGATTCTAAGCACTTATAGTTTATTTCGAAGTTATTAAACGATCATGAGTCAACTAATTGTACATATAACGATTCTAAACATTCATAATTCATTTTGAAGTTAATAAACGAACATGAATTAGCTAAACTTACCCTATTTCGATTCGAATGCTAACATGATAATTCGAAACTACTTTTCAGGCATGAATTAACTTAATATATTCGAATCGATTCTAAACATGCATAATTCACTTCGAACTAAACTTTCAGGCATGAACTAACTAAATTCACTTGAATCGATTCTAAGCCACTTTCAAGTATCAATCAACTAAACTAACATATATCGATTCGAAGTCACTATCGGGCATAAACCGGCTAAACTTAACATGCTTCGCAACTTAAAACTTATAATAATTTCGAAACTACTAATACTTAGGAGGCGAGAAACACCCACCTGGACTACAAGCTAGAGGTTCGATTTCAAGTTTGCTAGCTCACCATTGAGTGCGGAAAAACCCCCAATTCCCGACCTAATTAGCAGCAAATGTATGCCCAAGTTGCTGAGACCGAATGGTAGCCCACATGCTCTACTAAAACCGAAACCCTAGCCCCCAAATTGAAGGTTTTTGCGTGGCTCGTAGCGGTCTCCGGACTCAAGCCCACTGAAGACTCTCGCCGCCGACCGTTGTTGTCACCGTTGCCGGCCAGACACGCCCCCCCTTTACTCTCCTACTCGGTCTCACTCCTCCTCTCTTTCTCTCGCTTTCTGCCAGGGTCACGGTCGTGGCTTGGCTAAGCACCCGACGTCGCCGTTGCCTGTCGCCGACCGGCCTCCACTCTCTCCTCTCTCTCTCTCTCTCGCTCACTGTGTGTGGTGGTCGGGGTAGCGGGGTTGGAGCAGCAGAGCTCCCCCCCAGTCATGTTTTTTGTGAAGGAGAAGGGGGCTTGGCCCCCCTTTTGTTCTCTCTGTTTTTTTTTAATGCTTGTTCAAGCGACTAACACCGTTAGTCTAATCTCGTACCTCTTATTCTAAACCCAATTGTTAATACGCGTAGGTTCGATTTTAATAAACCTCGAAACTAATTCTAAGGTTAACAACCTACTCGCATTTGGGAAACGACTAAATGAATCGAATAACGACTAAATTAAAACTATCGATATAATTTGAAGGCGCAAATAGCAGGAATTAACTTTAAAATCAATAATAGCAATAATAATCCCTTTTTAATAAAATTATAGCTCCCAAAAGCACATCGATAATAATTTAACTCATATAGTTGCTAAAAATACAAATTTATAACGTAAAAAGGTAATACAGTTAGCTTAACGGAAAACAAAGAATGCGGGTTTTACATACCACCTCAAAAGCTCTAGTTGAACCTCCTTTATTGTCATCAATTGATGCTATAATACACTATCAGCGTATAAGACAAATATTGTACGTGGCCCATTAGACTGGATACTATCACCTTGTTCAACCCTCAAATCAAAATTAACATCAAGTCCTTCCATAGGGGGCAAAGAGAGAACAACTTGAGCAAACCTGCAGTAATCACTTATGGCAGACTCATTAGAAGCATGGACCTCAACCTTGGGTATGCTAGGTGGCATAAGAGTAGTAAACTCCACCTTAACATACATTTAGTAGGGGTCTTCAGTAAAAATCCAATCAAAGTCTTAAGGATCTTCACAATTCAAGAAATCCTCCATGTCAATCCTAGGGGAAGGGGGAAATTCATCCAATCGAGAAGAATTAGGAGAAACCACTTTCTCTTCCTTATAACAAAACATAGCGTAGCACCCTTGTACCTCAAATGTTATGCACCCCTTTCTTACATCAATATGGCAACCTGCGGTAGCCATAAAGGGCCTACCTATAGTAATTTGGCCATCATTAGTCTCTATCATATTAACTATGATAAAGTCTTCCAATACCTAAATATCTCCTGTTTTGATGGCCCTAAGTGAAGCTTATGAAACAAAGAGTAAGGCATTAAACTGACGCTCGCACCTAGATTGCATAAGGCTCTCTCAATTTTCACCTTTCACACAATACAGCGGATAGAGAAACTACTTGAATCAGAAAGCTAAGGTGGAAAAATGGTGGGGATCTCCGCACTTTCATTCTCTATGAATGTGATGGCTTTGCCGCCATCATTTCTTTTGTTAGAATGTATAAGGTTTTGATGATAACAAATCCAAGTGTTGTAGTAGTTGTTGTTGTTCCAAACAGGCTTTACCAACAGGTCTTACTGCTGTTCTTCAATATATTAAAACTGCTTGACTAATGGTTTATCAAGAACAGGTACTCAAGTTAGCGATGTAAGAACAACCATGAGGAACAGGCTCTGTAAGGTGTTTTGAAGCATATCCTGTGAAGTGTTTGAAACATAAGATATAAGTGCAGCTGTGACAAACAGGTTCTGTGAAGTGTTTGCAGCAAAGTCGTTCTACAAGATGACTAGTGGTTACAACAAGATGTCTTGATTTGATTTGGTTTTATATTTTTAGACTCTTGTTAATATGCCAATTAGAAAGTTTTAATTTACCACTCACTGGAAACGGTTTTGCTTTTCGGAAAATATTTCGGATCACCCTTCAGAACAACCCTGGGAACAGGGCGATCAGGGTGTTTCCCGAATAAGCTGCGAAAAACTGCTTTGCACGAATTTTATCTTTAGGATTTTGAGCTGCTTCTTCAAAGATTTGCAAGAAAGATTTTTCTATGGAGTATCTTATTCCTTACCCTAAAAACGGTTATCAAAAATCTTAAGGGATTTGCAAAATCTTTTTGAATAAAAAGAATATCCAATTTTTGGCAAGTGGATAAGGTAGTTGAGAAAAACATGGGCTAGCTGCTAAAGAACACCGCCTTATGCACGCGGTTCAGGAAGAGTTTTTTAGCTCATGTCACCTTACCCCTTATAGCTAAAGGATTCTATTTTCTCTAGGATTTTAGTTTCCAAAAATTTCAGAAATAGTTTTTCCATCCCTTGTGGGTAAAGGATTCTATATTCTTCAGATTTTTTAGTTTCCAAAAATTTGATGAATTGTTTTCAAAGCACTATAAAAGGCGGCTTCTTACAATCTTGGAGACATCGGTTTTCAAAGAGAAAAAAATCTGAGTTCATGAGCTAAAACGTTTGAAAAGAAAACCGAGCCTTGTGAGTGAATTAATTGAGCTTTCAAAGTTGGCATACTAGGACTTCATTGTACCCTATATTAGCTTAGTTGAGAAGCATTGTAATAAGGTGTTTTTTCTTTACATTCTTCTTTCACAAGAGTGAGTAGAGTGTGTGTCCAAATCAAGGGGATTTTGGACGTAGGGTAACTTGTCTTAGGGAAGACAGGTTACGTGTGTTACAAGTTGTAACAAGGTGTGTTACTATTGTAACGTGATTAGCTCGTTTAGTGAAGTGTTTAAATCCTACACGAGGTAGGTCGTGGTTTTTAACCTCAGTTGGGCTAGAGGTGTTTTCCACGTAAAAATCCTGTGTCCATTATTTCCGCATTCAATTTTGTTGGATTTTCGCTTCTGCTTATCTCAGAAACAACCTGTGCGAATAGGGTCTAAGACTGTTTGTCAGCAACTTGCGAAAATCGGACACCACAATTCACCCCCCTCTTGTGGTTATGTACTCTCTAATTCAACAAGTGGTATCAGAGCAGGTTCTCATTTGAAAAGCTAACACCTTTGAGAGATCCTTGAAGATGAGTACTCCACAAGGCATGCTTGAAGGTCAATTCATAACTCGTCCACCATACTTTAATGGCCAACACTATAGTTGGTGGAAGAATAGGATGGAAAACTACATCCAAGCCGAGGACTATGAGTTGTGGATGCTCATCAAGCATGGACCACTCATCCCTAAGAAAACAACTGAAGATGGAAAGTCAATCCCAAGGAGCCTAAGGAGTTCAATGCTGAAGATTACAAGATGATGGAGAAGAATGCCAAGGCCAAGAAACTCCTATATTTTGGCCTAGGTCCTGATGAATATGCTCGCATATCTGAATGTGAGTCGGCTAAAGAAATTTGGGATGCTTTGCAAGTAGCTCACGAAGGGACCAATCAAGTAAAGCAATCCCGGATTGAATTGCTTATGAGAAAGTATGAGCTGTTCGAGATGGGTGATCGGGAAAGTGTGATGGACATGTACACTCGCTTCACTCACATAACGAATGAGTTGAAATCCTTGGGAAAATCCTTCACCACCGAAGAATTGGTAAGGAAGATCCTAAGAATTTTTCCTCATTCTTCGGAAACAAAAGTAACGGCCATCCAAGAAGCTAAGGACATGAACAAGATCACCCTAGATAAGCTGATTGGAAACCTCCAAACATATGAACTTAGGAAATATTCTCAATAGAAAGATGAGACAAAGAGAGAACGAGGTCTTGCACTAAAGGCCTTAGAAAATGATTCTGATTCTGAGGAGGAGGAGATTGCCATGATGACTCAAAAATTTAAGAAGTTCTTCAAGAAAGTCAAAGAAAACATCAAAGGGAAGGACTTCGGCAAAGCTAGGAACACCCCTCGGGAACAGTTCACTGGGTGTTTCAAGTGTGGTAAGCTGGACCACATTGTGAGAAACTGCCCACTGCACAAGGAAGAACAAGAACCCGAACACCCAGAAAACAGGGGAGGAAACAGGGTGTAAGCAGCTCAGCGAAAAGGTTCTCAAAAGCTATGCTCGCGGCCTGGGGAGATTCAAGTGAGGATGAGGAAGGGTCTGAAGCTGGGGAAGCTGATGTAGCACTCATGGCAAGGAGTGACACTGATTCAGATGATGGGTCAACGGATAGTCTGACTCAACTCAAGAACAAGGTACGTGGTCTAAATAAATCAACTCTTGAGAAATTAGTGTACAATATAATGGATATATGTGCTGAATTAAAAGGGGATGTTCGAGATTTAGAACTTGAAAATGAAACCCTTAAATTAGAAAAGCTTGAAGTTGACAAAGAGACTCTTGCCTTGCATGAAAACATCAATGTGCTTAAAGAAACTCTACTCATGAAAGAAGAGACTTGTTCCACTAAACTGACTGAGCTAGAAAAAGAATCTCTTGATTTAAAAGGTAAGGTCGAGTCTTTGCTGGAAGAAAACAGAAACTTGCTTGAAAAAATAAAACACTTAGAATCGGATCTTGCCACAAACAAGCTCTGGAACAGGTCCTCAAGGGCGTTGGAATGGTTAAACACTCATCATAGTCAAAATAGAAGAGGACTAGGTTTTGTGCCTAAGATGACCTACCCAGTGAATAACAAATATGTGGGATTACCTGAAAATATTGTTTGTTTTCATTGTGGTAAAACGGGGCATTATCGATATGCTTGTCCTATAAGAAAGTATGCCATTAAAAAGAACTCAGTGCATGTAAAACAAATGTGGGTTAGGAAAGATGAGATTTACACGTCTAAAGGAATGGGACCCAAGTGGATCTGGGTTCCCAAAACTAACCCTTGATTTGTTTTGCAGGCTGAAGTGAGAGAGAACAACCCAGCAAACAACCCAGCAAACAGTGCAGGAAACAGTCTAGGGAACAGGCAGCTGTGGTATGTTGACAGTGGGTGTTCGAGGCATATGACTGGTGAAAAATCCAATTTTCTCTCACTTACAGCATCAGAAGGAGGGAGTGTGGCATTTGGAAACGGCAAATCTGGGACAATTGTCGGTATAGGTAAGATAGGTGAGTCACTCTCCCATTCAATTGACAATGTTTATTTTGTGGATGGTTTAAAACACAACTTGCTAAGTGTGTCCCAACTGTGTGACAAAGACAACCTAGTAGTGTTCTCTCCAACACGTTGCTTGGTTGTAAACATGAACACAGGAGATGTTGTGTTGAGGGGGAAGCGACACAAAAATGTTTATAAAGTGTGTATTTCTACTCTTCCCCAAAATAATTTGACTTGTTTGAGTGCCTTAAAAGATGATGTTATGCTTTGGCACAAAAGACTAGGTCATGCAAGCCACTCTTTTTTGAACAAACTTGTAACCAAAGATTTAGTAGTTGGCTTACCTTCCATCAAATTCAATGATGACAAGGTATGTGATGCATGTGCCAAAGGCAAACAAGTCAAAAATTCATTTAAGTCTAAAAAGTGTATAAGCACTACTCGACCCCTTGAATTAATACATATGGATCTATGTGGTCCAATGAGAATCATGAGCCGAGGTGGCAAGAGGTATGTGCTTGTGATAGTGGATGACTACTCTCGTTTCACTTGGACCTTGTTTTTGGCTTCTAAAGATAAAACTTTTGAAAAATTTCTTGCTTTCATTAAAAAGACTGAAAAGAGGGTAGGACACTCTTTGGTATGCATAAGGTCTGACCATGGTACAGAATTTAAAAATTCGAGCTTTATTGACTATTGTAATGAGCATGGTGTTGATCACAATTTTTCAGCTCCAAGAACACCCCAACAGAATGGGGTGGTAGAGCGCAAAAATCGTACTCTAGAGGACATGACTAGAACAATACTTGTTGCTAGTGGTCTTCCTAGAAATTTTTGGGCTGAAGCTTTAAACACATCATGTTACATTATAAATAGATGCATGATTAGACCTGTTCTTAACAAAACTCCTTATGAGATCCTCAAAGGAAGAAAACCAAATATTTTGCATTTGAGAGTTTTTGGGTGTAAATGTTTTGTGCATAATAATGGAAAGGATGTCTTAGGGAAATTTGATCCAAGGAGTGACGAGGCAATATTCCTCGGTTACTCCTCACATAGTAAGGCATACAAAGTGTTTAATAAGAGAACCTTGTGTGTTGAAGAAAGTGTGCATGTGCTTTTTGATGAAACTAACTCTCTAAGTGAGAATGATGCACAGGAGGAAGACCTCGAACTAGGCCTTGTTAAAAAAGACATGCTGCTTCAAGATGAACCAGATAAGGATCAACCTGAGAGATCAAGGCCTGAAGCTATTCTTCAGGAAGGTAGGCAGGGTGTGAACTAAACAGGGGGAAACAGGGTGGAACCCTGTTCGGGAAAACATCAGCCGAACCCTTCTGAGATAATTTCAAGAACAGGCTCCCAAACAGGCTTGGGAACCGGTCCTGAACTTGTGTCACCAAGTATTCCAGCTAGGATGGAGAGCATATCTGTGAACCTACTTTCACCACGATCATGGAAATACCAAAGTTCACATCCTCTTGATCAAATTTTGTCTGATATTAATGCAGGAGTTCAAACTAGATCTAGGCTTAAAAATTTCTGTGCTTTCTATGCTTTTCTCTCAAAAATTGAGCCTAAGAATATTAATGAAGCTCTTGCAGATTCAGATTGGGTCACAGCCATGCAAGAAGAACTCCATCAGTTCGAAAGAAACAAGGTATGACACCTTGTGCCACGGCCAGAGGATAGAACAATCATTGGAACCAAGTGGGTGTTCCGTAACAAGCTAGATGAGTGCGGAATAGTCACTAGGAACAAGGCCCGGCTGGTGGTTCAAGGCTACAATCAAGAAGAGGGAATTGATTGTGAAGAGACTTTTGCACCTGTTGCATGGATGGAAGCCATTCGAATCTTGATAGCTTTTGCAGCCCACATGGAGATCAAGTTATATCAAATAGATGTTAAAAGTGCGTTTCTAAATGGGTACCTTAAAGAGGAAGTGTATGTCAAACAACCCCCGGTTTTGAAAGTAATGAATTTCCTAACTATGTTTTCAAACTTGACAAAGCACTTTATGGTTTAAAACAAGCCCCTAGAGCTTGGTATGAGCGGTTGTCAGGCTTTTTATTAGAAAATGGTTTTACAAGAGGCAAGGTAGGCAATACCTTGTTTCTAAAATCTAAGGGGGAACATTTGTTGATTGTCCAAGTATATGTCGATGACATCATATTTGGTGCAACTCATCATGAATTGTGCAATGAATTTTCAAAAATGATGAGGAGTGAGTTTGAAATGAGCATGATGGGTGAGCTTAATTTCTTTTTAGGCTTGCAAATCAAGCAAACTTCAAACGGCACCATGATCCATCAACAAAAGTATATTAAGGAATTACTTAAGCGTTTTGGGATGGAGTCAGCCAAGCCCATTGATACTCCCATCTCTCCTTCAACTAGGTTGGTAATGGATGATGGTAGTCCCTCAGTTGAGGAGAAATCCTATAGGGGCATGATAGGGTCACTCTTATATCTAACTGCTAGTAGACCTGACATTGTTTTTAGTGTTGGTCTATGTGCACGTTTTCAGTCAAACCCTAAAGAAACTCATTTAAAGGCTGTTAAAAGGATTTTTAGGTACTTAAGACATACACCTGATCTAGCCTTATGGTATCCTAAAGGTTGCAACTTTGATCTTGTTGGGTATGCTGATGCTGATTACGCAGGTTTCTTGGTTGATAGGAAAAGCACCTCAGGTATGGCTCACTTTCTTGGACCTTGTTTGGTATCTTGGGCAACCAAGAAACAACTCTCTGTTGCCTTGTCCACAGCAGAAGCTGAGTATGTGGCAGCTGCATCTTGTTGTGCTCAGTTATTATGGATAAGACAACAACTCAAGGACTTTTGTGTTGACATAGGATGCATTCCTATTTATTGTGACAATACAAGTGCAATTAACATTGCCAAAAATCCATGTCAACACAAAAGAACAAAACATATTGACATTCGTCATCATTTTCTAAGGGACAATGTTGAAAAAGGAGTAATCTCAATGAATTTTTGTGCCACTGAAAATCAAATTGCTGATATATTCACAAAGGCATTGAGTAGAGAACAATTTGAAAGAAATAGACTCGAACTAGGCTTAATTAGAACAACCTGACCAACCTGCTCTCTCTCCCTGTTTGCAAAATTTAAAAGTGACGGGTACAACATGTTAAATTTTTGTTTGCAATCAACTTGTATGCTATGTTTAGCATATGTGAGGTTTGCAACTTGCTGACACTCGTTGAGGTCTAATGAGATTGCCCTTATTGTCCAATGTTACCGAGCAAGTAACCTCAAGAACAAGCATCAGGAACAGGTACGCCTCTTGTTTGTCAAATGTGTGCAACAAATTGAAAACTGCTAATCTCTTCCCGAGGCGTGCGCAATAAATGCTAAAGTCCGTTGCAAAAACGGGCAAAATCTTTTAAAGATTTCGCACGTCTCTCTCTCCCTTTAAAGCTCTTGCTCAATCTCTCACCTCCACCGAAACTCTCTTGCTTTGAAACTCTGTTCAAGAAACCCTAATCTCTCTCCTTCCTCTGAAAAATGGCGTTCCCCATTAGCTTCGAGAGCTCCTCGACCTTGACCCAGGGCAACCAGACACAGGGCACAGCCTTGCAAACAGCCACAGCCCTGTTTGCACCTACACAATTTCTGACGGCCCTCATGGAAGGTAAAAATACTGAACCTCCTCGATCCATTGCCTATAAACCTTTTGGGTTTTTGAAAAGTATCGACCTTAGAACAGTGAATTTGAAATTGGAAGACATCCAGTACAAATTTGGGTGGGAATTGATTTTGTTTAGTGAAACGGACGCATGTCAACCCCAAGAACTTGTTGGGGCATCTGAAAGAGAAATTGGGGCTTTAGATGAACTCTTTCTATTGGACCATGGGTTTGATGACATCAATTCGTTTGGGCTGTTTCCTGAGCAGGAAACAGGGTCTGAAACCGGGTCTGAAGTTTTTAGGGATGACCTAGGGGAGGATTTGTCAAAAGAAGAAGGGGGAAGTAGTGGTCAAATGGAGGAGTCTCCTGTTAAGCCTGCACAAGCCACACCAGTAACACAAACCGGTGAGAAACGCAAAAGGTACAAAATTGTGGCTAGGCGTGCTAGAGTACCAAGAACACGACCACCATCAAGGCCTAAAAGCGGCCAGACTGAAGCGCCCTTAGAAAGCGAACCCCCTGTCAAACGAAAACCACAAATCCCCTCTTCGGCCAAACCCACAAACAGACCCACAAGAAAATCAGCCCGAATAGCTTTTCACTCCACTCCTCGTCCTGCCAAACAGTCAGCCCCTGTTATTGAGGAGATTGATTCCTCCTCTGAGCCTTCATCAGATAGCGACACTGAGAACACTGCCTTCAAACAGGGGCCAAATTGACCCAATTGATTCAGAGACGGGTTGTCAGGGGCAAAATTATAAAGGTCAAGTATTTTGAGGAACAGGGTCTGGGGGTGTTTCTGCACAAGCTGCATGCACAGGGGTGGTATGAGTTGTTTACAAACACCCAGCTGGGGTGTTCTATACATGAGTTGGCAGAGTTCTATGCCAACTGCGCTGTCACCGAAGGAGTGGTGACAAGTATTGTTAATGGGAAGCAGCTTCGCTTTGATGCGAAGATATTAGGGGACATTCTGGGGATTCCCTCCACAGGCTTTGATATATATGTGAGGGAAGACAAGACTATTCTAGGGACAGCCAGGCTGCTGGAACTCGCCCAGAAATTTAGCCAGCAACCAAGCCTGCAAACACCCAAGTCTGTGAAGAAAGGGGACATGACATCGCTCCATCAATTGCTATTTTGGTTTATCATCAAGAATGTCATCCCCAAAGGCCAGGGTCGCAATCTTGCTGATGCCATGGATCAGTGTTTGATGGATCTGATGGACACGGAAGTGCAAATTAACCTTCCTGCCATCATGATTCGACATATTGCAAGAATTGCAAACACCTCTAGGGAACATGACCTGGGATACGGCTTCTTTCTGACTAGTGTGTTTGAGCACTTTGGGGTGACACTGCAGAAGAAGGTGGGCGCTCAGTTCATTGATGAGATCGGGAGTAACACCCTTATGGGGTGTGGGTATGCTTTGATTGAAGGGTCTGCCTCAGACCAGGGGACCAGAACACCCCGTCCTCCTGTTTCTGGCAGTTCCTCAACCAAGCTTGAGGCTGCTTTGGAAGAAAACTCTCGCCTCAGTACTGAGCTTAACGCTGTAAAGGCTGCCCTGGACGAGGAAAAGGCTCTCAATGCAAAACGCCATGAAGATATCCTCGCCCTTCTCTCTTCCCTCTCAGCAAAATTTTCCCCTCCTGCTCTCTAATCACCCCCCATCTGTTGTCCTCATAGCCTGTTCTCACTTCTCACTTCTCTTGCTAGTTTGTACCTTCTGTTGCACTCTTTTGATGAATGACAGGATATCTTGTTTTTTGATTGGCTTTGCCTTGCTTGCTTTTTGTTGTGAATTGCTTGTGTGTGACTAGGATGGCCAATCTCATTACCGTACCAACACACTTGAGTGTATCGCCTGTTGCCTTTCCTCCATTACCCAAGTGGTGGTGATAGCAAACACCCTATGTTTGACTGTTCGCCCCTACTTTTTAATGATGCCAAAAGGGGGAAGATAGGATGACCAATATTGTTTTAGTTTTGCCATGGACGAGTTAAATTTCTTACACTCTTTCGATACTGACTGCTTCATGTGAATTGTCGGTCCTATAAATAATTGGCACTAATCACTTCAATTGTCCTTGAAAGTCAATATGGTCACTTGGTTTGTCATCATCAAAAAGGGGGAATTTGTTAGAATGTATAAGGTTTTGATGATAACAAATCCAAGTGTTGTAGTAGTTGTTGTTGTTCCAAACAGGCTTTACCAACAGGGTCTTACTGCTGTTCTTCAATATATTAAAACTGCTTGACTAATGGTTTATCAAGAACAGGTACTCAAGTCAGCGATGTAAGAACAACCATGAGGAACAGGCTCTGTAAGGTGTTTTGAAGCATATCCTGTGAAGTGTTTGAAACATAAGATATAAGTGCAGCTGTGACAAACAGGTTCTGTGAAGTGTTTGCAGCAAAGTCGTTCTACAAGATGACTAGTGGTTACAACAAGATGTCTTGATCTGATTTGGTTTTATATTTTTAGACTCTTGTTAATATGCCAATTAGAAAGTTTTAATTTACCACTCACTGGAAACGTTTTTGCTTTTCGAAAAATATTTCGGATCACCCTTCAGAACAACCCTGGAAACAGGGCGATCAGGGTGTTTCCGAATAAGCTGCGAAAAACTGCTTTGCACGAATTTTTATCTTTTGGATTTTGAGCAGCTTCTTCAAAGATTTGCAAGAAAGATTTTTCTATGGAGTATCTTATTCCTTACCCTAAAAACGGTTATCAAAAATCTTAAGGGATTTGCAAAATCTTTTTGAATAAAAAGAATATCCAATTTTTGGCAAGTGGATAAGGTAGTTGAGAAAAACATGGGCTAGCTGCTAAAGAACACCGCCTTATGCACGCGGTTCAGGAAGTGTTTTTCAGCTCATGTCACCTTACCCCTTATAGCTAAAGGATTCTATTTTCTCTAGGATTTTAGTTTCCAAAAATTTCAGAAATAGTTTTTCCATCCCTTGTGGGTAAAGGATTCTATATTCTTCAGATTTTTTAGTTTCCAAAAATTTGATGAATTGTTTTCCAAGCACTATAAAAGGCGGCTTCTTACAATCTTGGAGACATCGGTTTTCAAAGAGAAAAAATCTGAGTTCATGAGCTAAAACGTTTGAAAAGAAAACCGAGCCTTGTGAGTGAATTAATTGAGCTTTCAAAGTTGGCATACTAGGACTTCATTGTACCCTATATTAGCTTAGTTGAGAAGCATTGTAATAGGGTGTTTTTTCTTTACATTCTTCTTTCACAAGAGTGAGTAGAGTGTGTGTCCAAATCAAGGGGATTTTGGACGTGGGGTAACTTGTCTTAGGGAAGACAGGTTACGTGTGTTACAAGTTGTAACAAGGTGTGTTACTATTGTAATGTGATTAGCCCGTTTAGTGAAGTGTTTAAATCCTACACGAGGTAGGTCGTGGTTTTTAACCTCAGTTGGGTTAGAGGTGTTTTCCAGGTGAAAATCCTGTGTCCATTATTTCAGCATTCAATTTTGTTGGATTTTCGCTTCTGCTTATCTCAGAAACAACCTGTGCGAACAGGGTCTTAGACTGTTTGTCAGCAACTTGCGAAAATCGGACACCACAATTCACCCCCACTCTTGTGGTTGTGTACTCTCTAATTCAACATCTTTCCTTACTCTCAACCACAATTATTTCTCTACCCTCTTCAATTGATATATCCTTGGGGTTAATAGAGCCCTCTACTTCTTTCTTTAAGGTGACACGAATACAATGCTCACGAGAGTTAGGTGCGGGCTTGCAAGGAAGTCTGTCCGATGGCGTAGATGAAAAGCTAGCTTGTTGGGCAATTTGGTCTTCTAGCATCCTATTGTGAGTAGTAAGCACATCAATCTTAGAGGCTAATTGCTTGATATACTCTTCCTGATTTTGTTGTGCCATTAGCATACTTTCCATCATAGACTCTAAATTAGACTTTTAGGGTACTTGTGGGGGGAAAGGAGGTCTTTGAAAATCGACGGGTGGCCTAGCATTCATTGGGGGCATATTCGGAGGGCTTTGATTAGACCTATATGAGAAATTTGAATGACTCCTCTAATCCGGATTATAGGTACTAAAGTAAGGGTCATTCGCCGGTCTCGGGTTGACGTTATGGACATAATTGACTTCATTAGAGTCTTGGGAAAAAGGACTCCCAACTTGACTATTCAAAGTCACATGTTCAATAGAGCCACAAATTTCATATGGGGGAAGGGCACTAGAATTCATGGTATTAACATGCATACGATTTAACCTTTGAGTTATAGCATCAACTTTAGCAGAAAGCAAAGTAAGTGCATGTAATACCTGCATACTTTATATTCCATTTAGTTGTTTGTAATACTTTTTTACGCTATGGAAACCGTATTTTATTAGCGATATGAGCTAAAATTATTTTCTAAATGCCTATGTGAGCATTAATTTTATTAAAAAGGATGTTATTGTCACTGTTATTATTATTACTATTAATATTATTATTAGTTTTGGAAATCTTTCAATGATTTTTAATAAAGCGTTATTAACGGTTATTAACGAGTACTAAATGAATTAGGAACCCGAATACGATTAGATTGTCAACCTTGGGAGCAGTTCGATGTTTATTAGATCGAACTCGAACTTGGCTGTATTTGGGAACGAGTAATCAATAAAATATTATATTATCGATTTGGGTTTAGAATTCGGGTTACGAATTAGACTAGCGGTATCCAATATGAACCAGCTTGGGTCCCAAAAAAAGAAGAGAGGGATGGGCATTTTGGACATTTCGCGCGACACAGCCCCCTTTTTTCTCCTTGGCTGCCCCCGAAACCCCCCCCGATGGTCTCTCTCTCCCCTCTCTGCTTCAGCTCCTTCCTACTCTTCTCCACCATGTGCGCGCCACCCAAGCTCCCAAACCCAGAGAATTGTTGCCACTTTTAGCTACAAAATTCCCCCATTCGACCACCTCTACCAGCTGGCGTAATTTTGGAGCAAATCTGGGTCGAAATTCAAAGCTCCTTGCCACATTTATGGAAGGATTTGGGCGCTGAATTGAAGCTCGAACGCGTGCCCAGGTATGGCCATGCAATTCCACTCTTAATTGCTTCAATTTCCTATAAATTAGGGTAGAAATCGCTGCTTTCAAACACCCAATTCAACCTCAAATCAGTAAGCGAGTTTGGGTCTATTTTAGGGTTTGAGCTTTTGAAAATTTGGGAAAGATTTGGGTCCTGCCCGAGTGTGGGTAAGCAAGAACTGAATAATTGGAGTTGTTCGAGCCCTTAAAGTTGAGCCCACAATCGTAAATCGGACCTCTAGTTTGGGTTCAAGGTGAGGGTTGCTTTCCTCCTAAATTACTATTAATTTTAATGATTTTAATTAAATTAGTTATTGCATGTTGATTTGAGGTTAGGAATCAGTTTGGGTAAACTTAGAATTGAAATCGAGGGAACTACGAACATAATTTTAATTGCGGGTTAATTGCATGTGTAACTGCTATTGGATTATTAATGGTTAGACAGTTTGGAGATTCGCTAAATTATTAATGATCTGATTATGGCGTTAGCGTTGTCGCTTCGTCGGTTTATTAGCCTTGAATAATGTTTTGAAGTTTAAAGATGGTAATCGGGCAAATTAAGGCATTAGTAAAGCATGTGGGTTTCTGTTTAGAAGCTATCGCTAAACAAGTACAGCTACGTTTATTTTCCATGTTGGGCTATTGATGAGAACGCTATGCTTATATATGATGGTTTTGTGAATTATTGATTTGTTTATGATAATATTAAACCCAGTTGGACGTTGAATGAGTCGAGGGGGAACTATTGAGTGGTTTGGGGTTGTTGTGATTGTTGTTGTGCGATGAGGGAGTTTGGGTTGTAAATTACCGCAATCGTGTGGATTGCGAGGCCATGTGTAGCTCATTGAGTAGATTCTGCCAAGTTGTGATATGAAGTGTATGAATGTGCTATGTGTAAACTCTTCTCCCCTCAATATGTCACATGACCAATTCCTAAAACTTAAGACATTTGTAAAAAGAATGGTCATTTAGAAAGCTTATTTTTATCATTTCGAACATTTTTAAGTACCTACCAATTACCTGTTAGTTGATTAAGATGTTTGTGGCCAAGAAGAGATCCTAAATCGTCGAACTACTCAATTAGTGACTCGACTGAAGAGTCAATAGGTTTAGGAAGTTTAAAAGTGAACTAAAAGTGAATTTGAAAATTTTTAATGCATTGGTTTGTTTATAACTTCTTCTTGTGTTTAAAAGAATTTAAACGATCTAGAAAAGAGCTCCTTAAGGTACTAATTATGAAGTTTACCTAATTTATATACTAGTTGCTTTGTTAGGTCTTTATTGAGTATCAAGCTACGAGCATGTAAAACCATTATGTTTTAAGAACCGTTCGCGTTGAAAGTTTACGAAGAAAACTTGTTTACCTTATAAATGAGCCAAGTACCTTAAGTTTTCGAATAATAACAAGTTTGGAACGTTTTAAGCATTCAGTTTATTTTTACGCCTCTTTTAAGTTTTAAAAGGGATTAAAACGAGTTATTAAATGACAGCTGTGGGTTTTATTACGAACCTGGTTTGAGTTAAACACTAACTAAGTACTTTAAGTTCAAAATGGGTTTCGTTTTACGAATTAACAAATGTATTACGTCATTAAGAAACTTTTAAGTTAAAAACAAGATTGTTTTATGATTTAGTAAATTTATTACGTTTACAAGAAGTATTTAAGTTAGAAACTAAGTCATTTTACGATTTAGTAAATGTATTATGTTTAAAAGAAGTTTAAAAGCTAGAAACGAAATCTTTTTACGAACTAAAAAACGGATTCCGTCATTAAGAAGCTTTTAAGTTAAAAAAGAATATGAACTAGCAATCGTTTGACATTTTTAAGAAGCTTTTAAGTTTAAAAGGAAGTTGGTTTACGTGTTAATAAACTTATTACATCTATAAGAAGCTTTTAAGTTATTTACGAAGTCGATTTATGTGTAAACAAATCTTGTTTTGTCTACAAGAAGCTTGTAAGTTTAAAACGCAGTAGTTTTACGAACTTACAAACGTATTACATTATTAAGAAGCTTTTAAGTTGAAAACGAAATCGTTTCACGATTTACAAACTTGTTACGTTTATACGAAGCTTTTAAGTTAGAAGCGAAGTCGTTTTACGAATTAGTAAACGTATTACGTTTATTAGAAGCTTTTAAGTTAGAAGCAAAGTTGTTTTACGAGGTAGTAAACGTACTACGTTTATAAAAAGTTTTTAAATTAAAAACGAAGTGAACTATAAGCATTTAGTAAGGTTGTGATTGTTTTGTAAAAAGGTAAATTTTTAGTATAGTACGCAACTGAAGAAGAGAAATGAAATATGTTTTTAAGTGCTAGACAATTGGCCAGGTTTAGGAACTGGACTCCAGATATGAATTATCTTGGTGTGAGCTATTCCTGGAAACTGGGCGCAAAGATTACATGAGCTGTTTCCCCCTAAAGAAATGTTAGGAACTGGACTCAAGATATGAATTATCTTAGTGTGAGTTGTTCCCGAGAACTGGACTCAAGATATGATTATCTTGGTGTGAGCTGTTCCCCTGATAAGTTATGATGTGTGACGCGTCAGAAAACCTTGAGGGGGATTGGACTCAAGATATGATTATCTTGGTGTGAGATATTGCCCCACAGAGGACCAGGGGTGAAGGCAATGTGGGGTCAGTGGGGTCACCCGATCCCCCTCTCGCCCAAAAAAAAAATAAGTATAAGTCAGAAAATTAAAAAAATTCGAAATTGAGATATCTATTATGTTTGTGGAAGAGAAACATGAAAACTGGATAGTTTAGCCGTCGAGTGCTTGGCTTTGTGTGTTGGTGGTTGCGAGTTCGAACCTTCCCCTTCCCATGTTTTTGTTTTTTCCAATTCCGACCCCCCTCTCCAAATTTCCTGGCTTTGCCACTGCAGAGGACAACATCGAAGTTAGAGTTTATCTGCTGAGATGCGTTTTGGCCAAAAGTTAAGTATGTATACCCTAGGGATAACGTGAGTTGTGAGTAACGATCTCACTTAGGGGCGGTGTAAATGTTACGCCCGCGTTCGTTGTATTACGTTAAGCGGATTATATTGCCTCCTTACGTTATAAAATTCGTATTTTTATAAATTATACGAATTAAATTGTTGTTGATGTGCCTGTGTGAACAATAGTTTTATTAAAAAAAGGATGTTATTGTCATCATTATTATTATTATTAATATTATTATTAGTTTTGCAAATCTTTCGATTTTAATAAGCATTAGTAACGGTTATTAAAGAGTACTAAATCGATTAGGAACCTGAATACGATTAGGTCGTCAACCTTAGAAGTAGTTCGATATTATTAAATCGAACCTAGATAGATTTGGGAACGAATAGTTGATGAAGGATTATATTATCGATTTGGGTTTGGAATTCGGGTTACGAATTATACTAGCTGTATCGAATATGACTCAGCTTGGGACAATAAAATAAAGTGAGGGAGGGCATTTTGGTAAATTGTGCAAAACCCCCTCTCCTTCTTCCTCATGCGCAACCCCCCCTTGATAGTCTCTCTCTTACTCTCTCTGCTGCCCATCCTCCTCTTCTCCTCTCCTCCTCCATTAACGTGGCTCCAAGCAGCTGATTTCCACCACCCACAACTGCAAAACCCCACCTATTCGACCACCCTCCAAGCTAGTATCAATTCGTGCGAATTTGAAATTTAGAGCAAAATCCAAACCTGTTCTAAGCAGTTTAGGCGCCGAATTGAAGGTTGAATGCATGCCCAGGTAAGGCCATGCAATTTAGCTTCTATTGCTTTCAATCTTCTATAAATTGGGGTGAAAGTTCGTATCTACAAACACCCAATTCAATATCAAGTTGATAGTCGAATTTAGGCTTGCTCTAGGGTTCAAATTTTGGGAATTTGGGTGTGAATCGCGTGCTGCTCATTTGACCACTGGGCAAGGTCAGAAAGTGGAGTTATTTGAGCCCCTAAAGTCGAGCCCACAACCGTGAATTGAGCCTCTAACTTGGGTTCAAGGTGAGGGTTCCTTTCCTCCTAAATTACTAATAATTTCAACGTTTTTATCGCAATTAGCTAGAATATGTTGACGTTGAGCGTGGAAATGATGCTGGATGAATTAGTATTCATATTGACAATTTATAAGTTTGGAATTGATTTAGGTTAAATGCATGTCGGATTGATGCTAAATATTGATAACCTGGCAGATTGGAGGAGTGCTTGGAAAAAAGAGTGTTCTTTTGGCGTAATTCAATTATTGCTCATTAGTTTAATTATGTTTGGAACCTAAGGATGCTAGCCGAGTGATTGAAATAATTATGGAATAAGTCGGACATTGTTTAGAATTTATTCGTAATAACTATAATGGAATAAGGTGCCTATGGATGTTGGTTTGTGACTTGGGAACCAAAGTGTCGCTTTAAAGCCCGGATTGTATTCGTTGATACACTTAAACACTATGGTGGTTATTAAGCATGAATGTTATATTGATGTATGATCGTTTATGTATTGTTCGTTTGTATGACAATATTGAACCGAGTATGGTAGTTGGATGGCTGGAGGAAGAACTATTGAGTGAATCGAGGATCTTGTGGTCGTTGTTGTGTGAGGAGGAAGTCCGGATTGTGAATTGCCGTAATCGCATGGATTGCGAGGCCATGTGTGGCTTATTCTACTAAGTTGTGCTATGAAGTGTATGAATGTGCTATGTGTAAACCCCTTTTCCCGCATTGTGCCATGTGATTGATTTTTGAAATTTTAGACGTCCTTAAAAAGAACAGGACATTTAGAAAGCCCTTTTTATATGCTTGAGAATGCTTTTAAATGTATCAGTTGACTATTTGCGTGTTAGGACATCTAAAATACTAAAAAGGTCCTAAATCGTTGAACTATTCGGTTAATCACTAGATTAAATAGTCGATAGGTTTAGGGTGTTTCAAAGCAAGGTGAAAGTGAGTTCGAAAATGATTTTAAGACATCGGCTTGTTTATGACCCCTCTTTATGTTTGAAGGAATTTAAACGACTTAAAAAGGGCTATTTCAAGGCTCATTATGGGTTTAGCTGATTGTATGCTATTTGCTTATTTAAATTTCTAATAAGTTTTGAGTTATAAGTCAGTAACTCCATCCTGTTTAAGAAACGTTCACATTGAAAGCTTACAAAGAAACCTAGTTATTGTATAAACGAGCCAAATGCTTACAGTTTTTGAATAGTAGTAAGTTTGGAATGTTTCAAGCTTTTAGTTTACTTACACACGCTCCTGTGAGTTCAAAAAGGGATTGAAACGAGTTATAAAAAGACAACTGAGGATTTTATTGCGAATCTAGTTTGAATTAAACGCTAACTAAGTACTTTAAGTTCCAAATGAGTTTTGTTTTACGAATTAGTACGTATTACGTTTAAAAGAAGCTTTTAAGCTAAAAAGTGAAGTCGTTTTTATGAGTTACCAATCGTTTTACATTTATAAGAAGCCTTTTAAGTTAGAAACGAAGTCGTTTTACGAACTGTCAAACATATTACATCTATACAAAACTTTTAAGTTAGAAACGAAATCGTTTTTATGATTTAGCAACCCTATTGCGCTTATAACAAGTTTTCCAGTTAGAAACAAAGTCGTTTTATGATTAGGCAACCTTATTACGTTTATAAAGAGCCTTTTAGTTAGAAACTAAGTCGTTTTACGATTTAGTAAAGATGTTACGTTTATAAGAAACTTTTAAGTTTAAAGTGAAGTCATTTTAAGTCTTAACCAACTTATTGCCTTTATAAGAAGCTTTTAAGTCTAAAAGGAAGTAGCTTTACGATTTAATAAATGTATTACATTTATATGAAGCTTTTAAGTTAGAAACGAAATTGTTTTACGATGTAACAAGCTTACTATGTTTTTAAGAAGCTTTCAAGTTTCAAAGGAAGTCGATTTATGTGTTAATCAGCTTATAACGTCTATAAGAAGCTTTTAAGGTATTTACGAGTTAGCAAACTTATTATGTTTATAAGAAGCTTATAAGCTATTTACGAAGTTGATTTACGAGTTAGCAAACTTACTCCGTTTATAAGAAGTGTTTAAACGAAAAACGAATGAACTATAAACATTTCAAAAGGTTATGCTCATTTTGTTAAAAAGTAAGTTTTCAGCAAAATAAGCATTTGAAAAAGAGAAATGAAATACGATCTTAATGGGTAAGAAAGTGCTAGGAAATTGGCCAGAGGGTAGGAACTGGATTCAAGATATGAGTTATCTTGGTGTGAGTTGTTCCTGGAAACTGGACGCAAAGATGGCGTGAGCTGTTTCCCCCTAAAGAAATGTTAAGAATTGGACTCAAAATATGAATTATCTTAGTGTGAGCTGTTCCTGGGAACTGGACTCAATATATGAACTATCTTGGTATGAGCTGTTCCCCAGATAAATTATGATGTGTGATGCATAAGAAAACCTTGAGGGGGACTGAACTCAGGATATGATTATCCTGGTGTGAGCTGTTGCCTCACAGAGGACAGTATCGAGGTTAGAGTTGCTCTACTAAGACACGCTTTGGCCAAAAGATAAGTACGTATATCCCGGGGATAACGTAGATTAAGAGTGACGATCTCACTTAAGGACGGTGTTGACCTCCCTAGCCAGCACAATTTGATGTTTTTATACTATGAGTAAGTTTCGAATAAGTGAAAAAAGGAATTTCTTTTAAAAGGAATACAAGCCTTAAGAGGCCAAGTAAGGCGTTTTTAAGAAAATAAGAAACCTTTCAAGTGCAGGTAACCTGCATATATTTTATGAATGTATTCTGAATATAGTTTACATGAATTTCAAGTGCAGTTGGTTACATCCTAGCAATGCAATGAATGTTCAAGTTTTTAATGGTGCATTTCTTAAGAAAGAATGTTTCTTGCAAAGATCTTCTTACCAATTTGGATGTCTCATGAGTTTTTAGAAAAGTTGTAAGTTTTAAAGAAGTTTGCATGACTTATAAGTTCTTGGCATATACTGTGAGTCACTATGTTTTTCCCAAATGTGTTTGAAAGCATAATATTCATTCTTGTGTTACATGATTATGTGCTTGAATGCTAGTTAGAAAGGAAGGATGGTCATTAAGGGCCTAGGAATGAGTTGAGGGGCTAGCGTAAAGTACATAAGTGGTAATCCCTCTTTGGGGATTTGATTGCCTAATATTATAGTAAAGTATGAATGCATGATATGTGGTTATTATTAGTATTATTGCTTGTAACTATTTTACTTTTAAGGAGTAGGGGAATTCTCACTGAGCGTGTGGTTGCTCACCCTATTACTCTTTCCCCTTTTTCCCCCAAGCTTTTGTTATGACAGGTGGAAGTCAAGCTACTTACATGAGCTGGAGTTTACCCTTGCTTAAAAAAAGTCATGTGTGCCATATAGAAGTAGATTCATGTGTTCAATGATGTAATATGACGTATTCCTAGTTTGTAAATGTTGTAAACTAAGTTTTCTGGCTCAAATAATTCATATTATTTGTCAGTCGCTCTGTATGGCCGTGTGAGCCAACCATATAAAAAGTTAGCTGTCTTCTTGATTAAAGTTAGTTGTATTTTGGGATGTGAACCTCTAGCACTCCGGATGCGTGATCCGTTGAGTTGTATGTTGAATTCCTTCTTTATTAATTAAATTTATGGTTGGTGTACTCCGGGCAAGTGACCCGTAGAGCTGTAGACTCCGGCATATAGCCGTTGAGCTTATTTTAGAATTCTTTACACTTCTGATTAATCGCAGGGAATTGTTGTAAGGCTTTTAGCCTGAAAATGATCAGTTTTTAGGAAAAACTCTGTCCGTTTCGTCCTAGAAATTAAGTAGGAAGTAAGAAAAACGTAACACTCCTGACCCTAGGGGCTGGGGGTGTTACAGTAAATCTCCCCTAGCCAACACAATAAGATGTTTTTATGCTATGAATAAGTTTCTAATAAGTAAGAAAAGAAATTGGCATTTCGTCATTTTAAGTATTTTAGAAAAGGAAGATCTATACGGGCCCTTACGAGGCCATATTGAATAAGGCTTGAAAATGTTTATGAAGGTCATTAGAGGACCATTACGAAAGAAGTTCTTTTAAAGAATACGAGCCTCAAGAGGCTGAGCAAAGTGTTTTGAGAAAAGAAATAAAGCTTTCAAATATGCACCTCCTACTCATCTTTTGTGAAAGAATTTCCAAGTACAGTCAAATAAAGTTTCAAATGTTGCATTGCTCGTGCAAGCTTTTCATTATGCATAATATGCGAAAGCATGTTTCAAGCCAAGTCATTCTTACCAGTTTAGATGTTTCTAGAATTTTTAGAAAGAATTGTAAGCTTTAAAGAAGTTGGCGTAAATTATAAGCCATTCTTGGTATTTATCGAGAGTGACTATGTTTTCAAAAGTGAGTTTGAAAGGTTTATATTCAATTCTTGTTGCCCACTTGTTTATGTGCCTGAATGACTGCTACAAGGGAAGTTTTGTCACTGAGGACCTAGAATTAAGTTGAGTGGTTGGAATGAAGTTTAAGGAGAATAATCATTCCTTGGGGACTATGATTGCCTAATATGACAGTAAGGTACGAATGCTTGATATGTGGCTATTATTAGTATTATTGCCTGTAACTGTTTTGGGTTTTAAGGAGTAGGGCAATTCTCACTGAGCATGTGGTTGCTCATCCCTTTATTATTCTCCTTTTTCCCAGGTTCAATTTGAGCAGTTATAAGAGATCCTTTGAAGTTATTTGTTGTTGACCCCTCAGAAGCCTCTGCCAGCTTTACAAAGTGTCTGATGCCTACCACGTTGTAAATTTTTATGTTCATTGTTGTATGTGAAAGCATGTAGCCGGTCTGTACCTGTATATATATCATTCTGATCCTTGTTTTAGTTGCTTGAATGTTAGTAATCCAGGGGAAACTCTGAATTTGGAAAGACTATCTAAATGTTAATCCAAACCCTTGATCTTCAATAGCCTTAAGCATTTCCCTCTAGGAAGTCCTGGCGGTGTGACACTCCCTAAGATGGGGGCGTTACAGTGCATCAACATCAGGCTTACCTCCAGCCCATTTGCGTTGGCCTCATTCGGTGGACCATTAGAAATTGTTGAGTACCATTTCCTTAATCAAATTATGGCCCTCGTCTTTAGCTTTACTCATTAAGTTGCCTCCCGTCGCCGCATCGATAATAGACCTTACGGGTTGGGTCACACCATTATAAAAAGCTTGAATAATCATTCATCATTGAAGACCATAATGGGGGCATAAAAGCCGAAATTCCTTAAATTGCTCCCAAGCTTCATAGGGCATCTCATCATCCCTTTGCATGAAGTTCGTGATTTAATTTCTCAAACTTTGCTCGAAGGGAAGAACATGACGAGGAAAACTCTAGTAAGCTCATCCCATGTGGTGATACATCCCAAAGGCAAAGAATGTAGCCAAACTCTTGCCTTATCCCTAAGTGGGAAGGAAAATAATAGAAGTTGAATGGCATCGATAGAGACTCCGTTAAGTTTCAACGTGTCGCACACCTCTAAAAAGACCGAGAGGTATAAACTTGGGTCTTCTAAAGGAGTGCCTCCAAACTAGGATTGTTACATAATGGAAATGAGAGCTGGCTTGAGCTCAATATTTTTTGCATCAAAATTAGGACGAGGGATGCTTGAGGTGATTCCTTTGACTCCAGGGGTAACAAAATCCCTAAGCATCCTCCTTTGATCACTTCCACCTCCCGCCATATTTATTGATGTTCTTCTTGCCTCGTATCTTTGTTCTTCAATCTTTTGTTTATTCCTCCTTAAGTGGAAAGTCTTCTCGATCTTAGGAGCAGGTTCGTATAGAAATGGACTTCGCATAAATGGGGAAGATTCCTGCAAACACTATCACCAACACTATAAATGCAATTAAATAAGAAAATAAAAATAAATGCCAAAAAATAAAATGCTTAGTCACTTTCGTAAGACTAACTCAATAGTTAACAAATTGGTCCCCATCAACAGCGCCAAAAACTTGACCAATGCCGCAAGTGCATGGGTGTCGTAGTATAGATAAAATATCATTCCTCACGGACCAAAGTAATCTATCGAGTCCTTTCTATCGAAAAATCCTAAGCAACAAATTAAACAAGAATTTTGATTTAATGACTTCTAATTAACTAAAGCTAAATTCAATCAAGAAGAAACGTCTCGGGATTTATGCAGTTAAGAAAGGTGGAATGTGTGCTTTTCTCTAATCGGATAATTTCGAGGAACTGCAATCTATACAAAATTTAGTCTATCCTTTCGAAATCAACCAAATTGCCTAAATTAAGCAAAAGCTATTCTTTGAAACTAATTTGTCTTAATCCAAGTGCAATACTTTTGATTACTCTCAAGTCCTCGCAACATGCAGATCGCTCTCTCGAGTCGTTGCTATATTAGATCTTATCAAACAGTCTAACAATCAAATTTCACCTTTCAGTTCTTAATTCAATTGTTTCAAGTGTTCAAGCAAAATTTGGCCACAATCCACTTATAACATGATGATCACTTGATAAAACAAAATTGAACCAATCATAAAACAAAAGCACAATTCTATTGATTATAACATGATCTAACTGCACTTCCAATAAGTAACAAATCCCTAGATAAGATATCCTACTCACTCATAGCTAAAAATTAAACAACTAACAAGTCGATTCAGTGAAATCCGAGAGAGAAAGGCTTGACGTTGGCAGCCTTAAACAAGGCCTTCAAATCGCCAACAAAGCTGAACTCCTCACTCAAGATTTCTCACTTGCACAAAGGCAAACTAAAAATCCTAACTAAAAAGAGTAAAATTTGGGAAGGAACTGTACTATTTATGCCATGCTCTGCTTTCTTCTGCTGCTGAGGGGTGCATTTATAGAGAAGAACATGAGGATTTTCAGCCACACAACTGAAGGGAAAATGAAGAGGCCACAGTTACCAGCATACCACAGTCTATGGCAGCCACCATGATTGGACTGTGGTCTTGGCTGGAACCAAATTTTCTGTTCTTCTCTTGCTTCACGGGCATAACATCACATAGGCATCCATAAGGGATCAAAATATACACAAATGAGGGTCAAATGCTGGCTAAAAATAATTTAAATTCCTGCAAAACACAGAAAAGAACCATACCCAAGGATAAATTGAGAATAGGACTATAAACGATAACTTAAAGCACATAATTCTCTTAAAAATGTAGCAAAATGACCCTAAAATAATATATACGATATGCTCTTATTAAGGCGTGCACAGGGGGGACATAATGGAGGGCAGCCGGTGAAGTCCTAACTCGTCTTCACCACTGCAGAGCGCAAACACCGCCTCCTCCTTCGTGACTGGTGATTAGTGATTAACTATGCTGAGAAACAAAATGGAGAAGCAGTAGCAGCAGTAGAGGGGGGAACTCTACTCAGATGCGCCCAAACCAAACCCTAATTGAGTCCTCTAACTTAGATTCGAGGTGGGTTTTCTCTTCCTACTAATTATTAGTAATTTCAACAAATTTTAATCATTATAGTTAGTTCATGCTTGAATTTGAGTTAGTTATCAGCAATTAAAGGAATTAGAACTGAAATTAGGTAAATATGATAATGATGATGATTCAGGCTTCTTGCATATCGAGTCGTTGCATAGCTTTTATTAACCGGTCAGTTTGAAGAATTGTGTAACAAGCAAAATATTGTCTTGATGGTGCGGCCAAATCAGTTTTATTATGCCTAAATTATGTTTTGATGGTTGCATGTGAACGCTATGCTTATAGGTTGCTAACCGGGTGACTTGGGGATTTTGTAGAGCAAACCGAATTATGCTTAAAGGCTATTGCTAAGTCAGTTTGGATATGCTTAAATTCTATTTTTGCTGATTGATATGAATGATATGCTTGTGGATGTTGGTTTTGTGAATTAATCAATTGAGATGTTGTGATATTGAACTGAACTTGGTAGTTAGACGGCTTGAAGTGAAACTAATGAGTGATTCGAGATTTTTGTAGTTGGTACTATGTGAGGAGGGAGCTTAGGTTTGATATTAATTGCAATCATGTGAATTGCAAACTATTTGGGATATCAGATTGATTCTGCTAAAACTGTTCCTGCGAAGTGATATGAACGTGCTATTTGTGAACTCCTTCCTTCTTGAATTGTTTAAATGATGCTATGTGAGTGGCTTGTGAAATTTAGAATTTTTTTAAAGTGTCATTAAAAGCTTGTTTTCATAATTGAAAATGTTTCTAAATGTTCACCAGTTGCCTGTTCGATTGTTAAGATGTTTGTAGGCTAAAAAGATACTAAATCGTCGAACTACTCAATGAATAACTTAACTGAATAGTCAATAGGTCTAGGAAATTTAAAAAAACCAGTAGCGAGTTTGAAAATGTTTTAAGGCCTCAATATGTTTATGTCTCTTTCTTTGAGTTTAGAAGGGATTTAAACAAATTGAAAAAGGGCAACTGAAGGTGTTAATTACGAAACCTCATTTGAAATGTATGCTAGCCAATTACTTTAAGTTTTAAATTGTGAGTTAGTAGACTCATCATGATCTTAAGAGACATTCTCATTGAAAATAAAAGAACCATAAACCATTAATAGTGTTATTGGTTATCTGCTAGACAAGGGTGGTTTTAACTATATAAGCAACTATTAAAAAGAAGTTATTCATCACTCACTTGAAGGTGAGACTTGCTGTGTGTGATAATGACTTCTTTTAATAACTATAACAGTTTAGTGTGTTTTAATGGCTATGATAGTGCTAGGCAATTGGCCAGGCCTAGGGAGCAGACCTAGAAATGGGAACCCCTTGATGTGGGCGATGCGTGATAAGCTCTTGAGGGTGGGAATTGGACGCAGGATAAGGCTTGAGCTATTTCCCCCAAAGGTAATGTTTGATGATATGTGACGCATGATAAAACCTTAAGGGGGGATTAGACGCAGGGTAAGGCATAAGTTGTTGCCCCCACAAAGGACAATATCGAAGTTAGAGCTACTTTGCTGACATGCGTTTTGGCCAAATGTTAAGTTACGTAAACCCCGGGGATAACGTGATTTGTGAGTGATGATCTCACATAAGGCGTGCATAGATCTCCCCTAGCCAGCACATTATATAATCTTATACCTGAATATAAAGATATTTTCCTGATATATGAGAAACAGTTTGAATTATTACCATTGTGGGTATTTAGGAACTTTTAAAAAGTATACGAACCTTTAGGAGGCTAATTTGATTTGTAAGCGATTCTTTAAATGCAAAACGAGTGATTACGTTTACAAAATGAGTGTCTAAAAGTTTTTTTACCCTATTTTGATGGTTTTCTTTGCTTATTTGCCTGGATGCTTGGTTACTAAGAAAGTTTGGTTATTAAGGGCATAGATATGAGCTTGAGTGGCTTGGTGTTAGAGGTGATGGTTTCCTTGGGGACATCTGTTTCCTAATATGATAATAGTATATAAATGTTATGTGATTGCTACTTACCACTACTGCCTTCAAATGTTTTGGTTTTTAAGGAGTTGAGAAATACTTGCTATGCATGTGGTAGCCCATCCCATCTCTAATTCCCCATTCCCCAGGTTTTTTGATGTCAACGGTAGAAGTTGATGTGCATATGCCAAGTTGGAATATCCGCTTGCTTCAAAAAGGTGTCAAGTGTGCCCATTGAGAAGTGGACTTACGAGTTAAATGATGCAATATGATGTATCCCTAGAGTTGTAAATAGGGGTGTGCAAAACCGGCTAACCGGAGTTTCGGTTAACCGAAAAACGATTAATCGATTTTCGGTTCAAAAAAATTTCGAAACGTAACCGGACCGAAAATTTTGGTTAAACGTTTTTCGGTTAACCGAAAACTTCGGTTCGTCCAAAACCCGAACCATAACCGAACAAAAAATTTCGATTAACCGGTTTTTTGGTGAGGTTAACCGATTTTTCGGTTCGGTTAACGGTTAATCATTTACAAATAATAAAAAACTTATACTTTCTTACCTAAATTTGTCATTCTTTTATGTTTAAATTCTTTTCATAAAAATTAAACTTTGGCTACCATTTATAAATAATAAAAAAGTGCACTTTCTTACCGAAATTTTTTATTTTTTATGTATAATTTTTTTAACAAATAAAATTATTTTCGGTTTGGTTAACCGCCGGTTAGCCGAATTTTCAAATAATCCGAACCGTAACCGAACCGAACCCCCCAAAAAAATTTCTAACCAAACCAACTTTTTTGAAAAATTTGTTCGGTTAACCGATTTTTCGGTTCAGTTTTTTCGATTTTTCGGTTCGGCTTTCGGTTTCAGATTTTTTTACATACCCCTAGTTGTAAATATGTAAACAAAGTATTTTAGTTCTTATAATGCATATTATTTAGAAGTCGCACTGTATGGCCATGTGAGCCAACTATCTGATAAGCTAATTGCCTTTTTAGCTGAAATTAGTTATATCTTGGGATGTAAACCTCATTACTCTGGATGTGTGATCCGTCAAGTTGTGTCTTTTGTTTTCTTTTGTCTTATGGAGTTGTATTGTTCGATACACACCGAACGAGTGGCTTATAGAGTTGTGAACTCCGGTCTATAGCCGTTGAGCTTATTTTAGTGTCGTTTTACATTCTGTTCATTGCAGGAATCTAATGTGAGTCTTTAAGCCTGGGAAATAGTCAGGTTTTAGGCAAAACTCTATTCGTTTCGTCCTCGAATCTAAATAAATGTTGACATCACCAACCCAATGTGTTATATATATATATATATGTATGTATATATCTCTATATATATATATATATATATATATATATATATATATATATATATATATATATATATATATATATATATATATATATATATATATATATATATATATATATATATATATATATATATATATATATATGTATATATATGTATCACCCCCAGCCTCTACGGCCAAGAGCGTTACGTTTTCTTACTTCCTATCTAATTTCTGGGGCGAAACGAACAGAGTTTTCCCTAAAAACTAACCGTTTTTAGGCTAAAAGCCTTACAATAAACCCCTGCAACTAACGGAAGCGTACAACATTGTAAAATAAGCTTAACGGCTATGCACTGGAGATCATAACTCAATGAGCAACTCGCTCGGAGTACTCAAACGATATAGTTTATCAATAAAGAAGAAATGAAAGATACAGCTTAACAGTTCACACAACCGGAGTATTGGGGTTTACATCCCAAAACATAACTAACTTTGGCGAAGAAGGCATCTAACTAATTAGATGGTTGGCACACTCGGCCATATAGAGCGACTCATAAACAATATACATTACATGAGATAGAGTGCCTAGTTTACAAATAATTACAACTTGGGTCGTACATTACACTACATTGCTCAACCTGTAAGGCCATTTCAACACGAACACACACGATGCCTTTCAAGCAAGGATGAACTCCATCTTGGCATAAATGATTGACTTCTGCTTGCTATAAAGAAAACCTGGGGAAAAAGAAGAAGGAGTAATGGGATGAGCAACCACACGCTCAGTGAGTATTCCCCACCCCCTTAAAACCAAACTTGTTGTAGGTAGTAATACCTTCAATAGCCACATATCACATATTTATGTATTACTTTCATCCTAAGCAATTATAGCCCCCAAAGGACAGATCATTACCCCTGCACTTTATTCTTGCTACTCAAACTCATTTCTAGGTCCCTAATGACCAGATTTCCTCACTAGCAAACACTCGGGCATGTAGACAAGCAACAGAGACCATGCATTGAACTTTCTTTCACAAAGGAAGCACATTCAAACTTATACACTTGATGCATTATAAAGATATGGCCATGCTTTACTTAGAGTTTCATTTATACTGTACATTGAGTATGAATAACAAGATATGCACAAGCATCTTTCTTTCTTTTTGTGAAAACACTTTACTTAGCCTTACTTGAAATCTCATTCACATTTCATTCATAAGAAAAGCACAGAACATGCACAGAAAGCTTTCTTTCTTTTCTTGAAAACACTTTGCTTAGCCTTTTGAGGCCCATAGAAACTCTTTTCTTAGCCTCTTTGAGGCTCATTTTTATTAAAGGAAATCTCTTTCGTATTGGTCGCATAATGACCCTTATAAACTTTTCACATTTCATTCAACTGGCCTCTTAATGGCCCTTGAAATTTTCTTTCTTCTGAAATACTTAAAATGGCAAAATGCCAACTGTTTTTGTTTGCTTATTAGGAAAATACATTTGGTATAAGATCATTATAGGGTGCTGATTAGGTGAGATCTATTCTCAACCCCATAGTGAGACCTAACGCTCACGCTTAAGCTCTTACTCCCGGGACGGCTACGCATAACATATCAGACCATTAGCCTCGTCAGGGTCTTCTAGCGTTCCCTAGTAACAGGACTTCTCTCCTAGGCTAACATCATTCATATCCTATTGTCCGAAGTACATTCTCTTGGCCAATTTAAACCATATGGGCCATAACGACTAATAATTTTGCTGCCTCTCATAGCGAATCCTTTATCATACAACTCAGGCCTTTGTAAAACTCTTTGGGGATTCCCCCGTTCAAGCGAGTTCACTCCCAAAACTGTATTCGTTTAGTTAAAATAGGCCATCATGCACTAATAATTATGGCTACTATCATTTCAAAACATGAAATCCCTCTTTTCCAAAACTCACCCTTATGCAAATAATCAAATTTAATGACATAGAAAGGGTAGGGGTGCACATGTACACGTTCAAACACTTCATAATTCAACTTAGCAACACAAGCCACACATGGCCTCGCAATCCACACGATTACGATTAATCATAACCCAGACTCCCTCCTCACATAGAAATCGACCACAGAAAACCTCGAACCACTCATAGTTCTACCTCAAACCATCCGATTATCATCTCGGTTTTCCATTCTATAACTGTAGCATATTATCACGAAAGCTTATAAAGAAATAGCTACATATAAACTTACCGAGCGAGCAGCCATTATGCAGCTATGCGTTATAGCACATGTATAAACACATACGCCTATATATCTATATTGCATTAACTTGAAATAAGTACTTAACGAACTGAAATAAACTCACAAGACATGAAACTAGCCTACATTCATAACTCGCAAATAAGGGGTAAGCATGTCAAGTTCATGTCATTCTCAAAGCGTGCCTAACCAGCTTAACATGCATCGTTTTAAGACATTCTTAGGTTGTTTCGATAACGTCTTCAAGCGTGGATCAACTAATTCAATATACAATAACTTAAGGCATGTTTACGTTCTCTCAAAAGTTACCTTCGAGAATGCATCAACTAACTCAGCATGCATCGGCTTAAAGCGTATTTAGGATGATTCGAATGCTACTTTCAAACATTAATTAACTAACTTAGTAAGCATCAATTTAAGAAATGCTTAGGTTGATTCATGAGCAACTTTTAAATGTGACTTGGCTAGCTTAGCAAGTATCGGTTCAAGCATGACTTGACCAATTTAACATTCATCGATTTGAAGCATGTATAAGTCGTTTCGGAGCTTACTTTTAAACATAATTGAACGAACATACTAGGCGACGAATCAAAGTGTACTTAGGTTATTTTAAGGGTACTTTCCAACATGAACGAACTAACTTAGCGATTGTCAACTAAAGGCTTATTTAGGTCGTTTCTAAGGTTAACTTTAATCAGGAGTTAACCAATTCAGCATACATTAGCTTAGGGCATCATTTAAAAACATTCTTCAATTATTTCCGGAGCTACTTTTCAAGTGTGAACTTAACTAAGCTAACACATATCGATTCAAAGCATTATTAGGTCATTTAAAGGCTATTTTTTAAGCATGAATTGACTATATTAACATGCATCAATTCAAGGTATTCATATATGCTTCGAGGCTACTTTCAGGCAGCATATTGTGACATATGACCAGTTTAATTCTAAAAACCTTTAGTGCAGCCTATACATGCGTAATTTAAGTTGAATTCAGTAGAAATAAAGCATGCATAATTAGTCATCATATTCTCGATTAATCTAACTAATTCTAAACTGACAGGCATCACAACTTAAGGGCTAAAACGTTTTCGAAATTACTAATATATAGGAGGCGAGAAACACCCACCTGGATTCCAAGGTAAGGCATTCTAAGGGCTTTGGGCTCGATTTGGATGCTTCAAAACCCGGATCTCTACTCTCTTACCGCTGTCACGCCTGGCAGTTTGAAGACCCTAGCTTTCAAACCCTTATTTTCCTGGGGTTTGGGGGTCGTTGGACCCGAGTCACCGGCCAGAAAGCCTTACCGACGACGCCTGGCTGCCGTCCCACCAGTGTCGACCACCGCTGGCATAGGAGTCCCCCACTCCCTCGACCTCTCGACCTCTCTTCTCTACTCACGCCTACTGATTGAGGTTAGGCCTTGTGGCTCCCGTGCGAGCCGTGCGACGGCCGGCCGTTCGACGGCATGATGGCGCATCGTGGGCCTCCCCCCTCTCTCTCCCTCTACTGGTGGTGAAGATCGGGGTTGGGGTTGAGACGCCTCCCTCCCCCTCTCATGTGTGTCTCTTGATAGAGTAAGGGGCTTCGGTCCCTTCTGTTCCTTTTTCTTTTGTTTTTTGTTTTTTGGTTTGGGGTTTCATTTGGGTTTAAAAACTCAGTCAACTAAAATAGTCTGTCCAATCTCGTACGTCTTATTCTAAACCCAATCGTTAATATAATCTCTCATCGATTATTCGTTCCCAAATACGTCAAGGTTCGATTTTAATAAACCTCGAAACTAATTCTAAGGTTAACAACCTACTCGCATCGGGAAATGACTAAATAAATTGTATAACGACTAAATTAAGCTATTGATATAATTTAAGGGCACAAGTAACACGAATTAACTTTAAAATCAATAATAGCAATAATAATTCTTTTTAATAAAATTATCACTCACATGAGCACATCGATACTAATTTAACTCTTACGGTTAATAAAAATACGAATTTTGTAACGTAGAAGGTAAGGCAGCCAACTTAACGTAAAATAAAGGATGCCGGTCTTACATTCTTCTCCCCTAAAAAGAATTTCGTCCTTGAAATTCTCAAACTATGTTGAGTATTCCTAGAATGTACACACACAAACTATGATCTATACGGTAGGTTTCGAAAAGGTTTCATTTTGCAATGACGACTTCTTTTAAATCGAAGGAAAATGGCTTATGGTATCCAGTCTTCTCCTTGCCAATCCTCTTCAAGCATCTACTCACTCTATTTAGGTGCCGAGGGCAAATCACATTGAAGAGGGGTAAATGAGTTGGCGTGGACAACCATGTTGAGCTTGTTTTAAAAATGAGCATAGATTTTCAATAATCTAGACTGAATCCACCTAGTAAGCAACGACTCTATGTACATGCATTGCTTATGAATTAAAGTGTAAACGAAGGACAATTGGGTAGTTGACTCCTCAAGGTCATATACAAGTAGTCTCATTCTAAAACATAAACTCAAGTCACCTTTAGGATCACGAATAGCATAAACTAGCACAACATGTCGTTAAGAACAACTTGGGAAGAAGGTACTAATGTAAGAATGTAAGTCAATGATTTTAATGGTAGGGAGTCTTTTCTTAAAGTTGTCATTTGGGACTGATCATCTCTTAAATCATAGATTCGTACGAATAAATAGTTATGCTCCTGGGTGAGTCGTAGGCCTATGGCTTATAGGCCTACCACGCTTCCGCTGCGCTACTCTGATCAATCAAATAAGGGCAAGAATATAGGAATGTAGGTTTCTAGGGTCGTCTCATCATGCTTTAAATACGGGTGTATGCAGTTACTTAGCTATAACATGGAATCATAGAATTCACGAAAGGCAAACAATGAGTCATAGGTCATATCATGCTGTGAATTACAAAACTTCTATTATCTAAATGATCAAGTCATATACTAAACCAACTTAAGTCAAGCAAACACCAAAAAGTGCAACAACTTGTTCATAAAACACATAACTAGTCATGACCTAATTCCTATAGTGCATTAATGACCGTGCATGATAGACGTGAGTGTCCATATATGAGGTGACATGACCCTGAATGCTCCACCATGCTACTTTCTTACACATAAGATCTGTATATCCATAGACGTGAGTTATGCAAATGTAGTTCTGTTGTCATCTAATCACGCATTACATACATCGAGTTCAACCAGTCCAATTATAACACGAGAAAACAGTATTGATGGATGTACATGATGATTCAAGAGTCATGTTGTGTAACTAACTATATAAATCCAAATCGCTCTAACTAATATAGTTACATGTTTAATCAAATTCGAGCCAAGCAGTTGCCGAAACTCATTTTGTTAGCATTTGATCACAAACACATCGATGGCCTTACACGTACGCGTTAAGGTTTTATGAGGTACACCTATCCTATAGGTGATCATATGAGTTCTACTGCTTATGTCACTCACCTTGGTAGGGATTGTTTACTATGTATAATTCCAAAGTCTGCTAGGTTCTTTCTCACTTATGCTTTCTAGGTATATCAGGGTTTGTTCGAGCGAAAACATTATCACCCCATTCACGAATATCAATCCATATAATAAAAAAGAACAAGTAATGCATGGTTTAGGCAAAAATGGCAAAGAAGGGGAATAGTAGGTATGTTATGCAATGTTTAACGAGGTCCTACCATTATCATTTAGTTTTTTGAGCATGCATATGAAAATATCCCCTAATTTCACTCAGTCACTTCAGAATTCACATTAGTAAGGTCTCATTCAGTAGGATTATCAATCATAGCATCCAATCCCAACGCGTATAGCACAAGGGCATGTACTTATGAATCTCAACCTCATTCTTCATCGCTAACGGAAAGCTAGTCTTTCGGTGTAAGGTAAAACTTGACTCGATTGTTAGAACGATATTAACATCTCAAAATCTTGAGTTTCAAGGGATGAAAAATAGCTTATCTATTTCGAATCTCTTTGTTTTTAATAAAAGTATGGCTAATTGCTTCTAGCTCTCTCTCTACCAACCTTCGAGTACGTCCGCTTACTCTATTATGGGGCCCGAGGAGCAAATCATACTTTAGGGTCAAAGATAAGCTTAGAGTTAAGGCTTTTCCAATAATTCGAATTCAAATCATATGTTCTTTAAACTTTCAATTAAAATCACCAAGGCATTTAAGCGAAACAACTTTCGATTAAGCTAACACTTAACTTATCTACGAAAATACGAGCCACTCGGCCTACACCTTAGCAAATGGTTCTTTTATCCAACCATTCACCTCATACGAGCCGTACCTAACTAGGTAAATGCACTAACATTCACATAAAACTCACATTTGCAGACAAGGCAGACATGTATCACGTCATCATGAACGCGTTTCTAGGCAATTGTATGAGATACAAGACTCAGGTAGCGGCCTATGGTCGCAGGACCTTACTCTGATACCATCAATGTAACACCCTCAGCCCCTACAGCCAAGAGCGTTACGTTTTCTTACTTCCTACCTAATTTCTGGGGTAAAATAGACAGAATTTCCCCTAAAAACTGACCGTTTCTAGGCTTAAAGTCTTACAATAAATCCCTGCAATCAACGGAAATGTACAACATTATAAAATAAGCTCAATGGCTAAGCACCGGAGTTCTTAACGAGCAACTTGCTTAGAGTACTTAAACAATATAGTTTATTAATAAAGAAGAAATGAAAGATACAACTCAATAATTCACACAACTAGAGTATTAGGGTTTACATCCCTAAACATAACTAATTTTGACCAAGAAGAGATGGTCGGCTCACATGGCCATACAAAGTGATTCATAAACAATATGCAGTACATGAGATAGACTGTCTAGATGACAAACAATTACAACTTGAGTAGTACATTACAGTACATTGTTCAACATTTAAGGCCATTTCAACATGAACACACACGACACCTTTCAAGCAAGGATGAACTCCATCTTGGCATAAATGATTGACTTCTACTTGCCATAAAGAAAACTAGGGGAAAAAGGGAAAAGAGTAATAGGATGAGCAACCATATGCTCAGTGTGTATTCCCTGCCCCCTTAAAACCAAAACCGTTGTCGGCAATAACACCTTTAATAGCCACATATCACGTATTTACGAATTACTTTAATACTAGGCAATTATAGCCCCCAAAGGACGGATCATTGCCCCTGAACTTTATTCTTGCTACTCAAACTCATTTTTAGGTCCCTAACGACCAGATTTCCTCACTATTAAACACTCGGGCATGTAGACAAGCAACAGAGACTATGTATTGAACTTTTTTTCACAAAGCAAGCACATTCAAAGTTATGGACTTGATGTATTATAAAGATATAGCGATGCTTTACTTAGAGCTTCATTCATACTGCACTTAGAATATGAATCACAAGATATGCGCAAGCATCTTTCTTTCTTCGTGTGAAAACACTTTACTTAGCCTTACTTGAAATCTCATTCACATTTCATTCATAAGAAAAGCACAGAACATGCACAGAACGCTTTCCTTCTTTTCTTGAAACACTTTGCTTAGCCTCTTGAGGCCCATAAAAACTCTTTTCTTAGCCTCTTTATGGCTCGTTTTCATTAAAGGAAATCTTTTTCGTATTGGTCGCATAATGACCCTTATAAACTTTTCACATTTCATTCAACTGGCCTCTTAATGGCCCTTGAAACTTTTTTCTTTTGAAATACTATAAATGCCAAAATGCCAACTGCCTTTCTTTACTTATTAGGAAAATACATCTGGCATAAGATCATTACAGGGTGCTGATTGAGTGAGATTTATGCTCAACTCCATAGTGAGACCTAACGCTCATGCTTAAGCTCTTACTCCCAGGACGGCTACGTATAACATATCGGACTATTACCGTCGTCAAGGTCTTTTAGGCTTTCCTAGTACCAGGACTTCTCCCCTAGGCTAACTTCATTCATATCATATTGTCCGAATCACATTCTCTTAGCCAATTTGAAGCGTATGGGCCATAACGGCTAATAATTTTGCTGCCTCTCACAGCGAAATCCTTTATCATACAACTCATGTCTTTGTAAAACTCTTTAGGGATTCTCCCGTTCAAGCAAGTTCACTCCCAAAACTGTATGCGTTTAGTTAAAATAGACCATCATGCACTAATAATTATGGCTACTATCATTTCAAAACATGAAATCCCTCTTTTATAAAACTCACCCTTATGCAAATAATCAAACTTAATGACATAGAAAGGGTAGGGGTGCACATGTACACATTCAAATACTTTATAATTCAACTTAGCAACATAAGCCACACATGGCCTCGCAATCCACAAGATTGCGGTTAATCACAACCGAGACTCCCTCCTCACATAGCAACCGACCATAGAAAACCTCGGACCACCCACAGTTCAACCTCAAACCATCCGACTACCATCTCGGTTTTTAATTCCATAACCATAGCATATTATCATGAAAGCTTTTTGTAGAAATAGATACGTATAAACTTACCGAGCGAGCAGCCATTATCCAGCTATGCGTTATAGCATACGTATAAATGCATACACATATATATCTATATTGCATTAACTTGAAATAAGTACTTAACGAACTGAAATAAACTCACAAGGCATGAAACTAGCCTATAGTCATAACTCGCAAATAAGGGTTAAGCATGTCAAGTTCATGTCACTCTCAGAGCATGGCTAACCAACTTAACATACATCGTTTTAAGACATTCTTACGTTGTTTTGATAACTTCTTCAAGCATGGATCAACTAATTCAACATACAATAACTTAAGATATTAGGCTGTCTCAAGAGTTACCTTCAAGCATGCATCAACTAACTCAACATACATCGGCTTAAAATGTGTTTAGGACGATTCGAATGCTACTTTCAAACATTAATTAACTAACTTGATAAGCATCAATTTAAGATATGCTTAGGTTGATTTAGGAGCAATAAATGTGACTTAGCTAGCTTAGGGAATAGTTCGAAAACATTCTTCAATTATTTCTGGAGCTACTTTTCAAGTGTGAACTTAACTAAACTAACACATATCGATTTGAAGCATTATTAGGTCGTTTCAAGGCTATTTTTCAAGCATGAATTGACTATATTAACATGCATCGATTCAAGGTATTCATATATACTTCGAGGCTACTTTCAGCGAGTATATTCTAACATATGATCAGTTTAATTCTAAATGCCTTTAAGGCAGCCTAAACATGCGTAATCTAAGTTGAATTCAGTCGAAATGGAGCAAGCATAATCAGTCATCATATTCTCGATTAATCTAACTAATTTTAAATTGACACGCATCACAACTTAAGAGCTCAAACGTTTTCGAAATTACTAATACATAGGAGGCGAGAACCACCCACCTGGATTCCAAGCTAAGGGCCCGTTGTAAGGGCTTTGGGCTCGATTTGAATGCTTTAAAACCCGGCTCTTGACTCTTTTGCCGCTGTCACGCCTGGCAGTTTGAAAGCCCTAGCTTTCAAACCCTCATTTTCCTAGGGTTTGGGGGTCACCGGACCTGAGCCACCAGCCGAAAAGCCGTGTTGTCGATGCCTAGTCACCGTCCCACCGGTGTCGATCACTGCTGGCACAGGAGCCCCTCAGTCCCTCGACCTCTCGACCTTTCTTCTCTGCTCACGGCTGCTGATCGGGGTTAGGCCTTGCGGATCCGGTGCGACGGCCGACTGTTCGCCGGTGCGATGGCGCACCTTCGGCCTCCCCCCTCTCTTGTGTGTGTGTGTGTGTGTCCTGATAGAGTAATGGGCTTTGGCCCCTCATGTTCCTTTTTCTTTTTTTTTGGTTTTGGGTTTCATTTGGGCTTAAAAGCTCAGACAGCTAAAATAGCCAACCCAATCTCATACCCCTTATTCTAAACCCAATCGTTAATACAATTGCTCATCCATCATTAGTTCCCAAATACGTCAAGTTTCTATTTTAATAAACGTTGAAACTAATTCTAAGGTTAACATTCTAGTCACATCGGAAAACGACTAAATAAATCGAATAACGACTAAATTAAACTATCGATATAGTTTAAGGGCACAAATAGCACGAATTAACTTTAAAATCAATAATAGTAATAAATCTTTTTAATAAAATTATCGCTCACATAAGCACATCGATACTAATTTAACTTATACGGCTAATAAAATTACAAATTTTGCAACGTAGAAGGTAAGGCAGCCAACTTAACGTAAAATAAAGGATGCAATCTCACAATATATATATATAT